>MKEJ01003323.1:0-11167 GCA_001753735.1 Embelia ribes
TCAAAATTTGTCACCTCTCATATTATACCACAACCAACTTTATGCACACATCAATGCCTCACAAGTGTTCGGATGAAGACGGCTACGATGTAGACTAATTAACCTTCCACTCATACTAATGATTCTGATGCAATTGTTGATACATGTATTGCTAGCACATCTCGAGCCATCTTGCGAATTATAGAAAAGCTTGTTCCTTCTATATTCCACCAACCCCAAACATCAAAACATTTCCTTCTATCTCTAGGCAAAGGCGGTTTCTCTAGGTAACGATCTAAATCTGATTGCACAAGTATATCATTGACAGTTGAACTTAGATATTGATCAAAACCCGAAAGATCATCGTCAAACATCGTGTCATCCAGTTGTAAAAAAGAAGAAGAAGAAGAAGAAGATGATGATGATGATATCCCAATACTTGTCGCACTCAATTAATACTTCGAAAACAAATCCTCACAATACTTCTTAATTTTTTGAATTTCTACTTCAGCATTTGGGCCATAAATCATACTATAATAGTATTCTACGAGCTTCATCTTAAACTTAGAATCTAAAATACATGTGACACCCATAAGTATGTGGCACTAACTCCAATATTTCTCATATTTTACTAACATTTTCCAAGTCATAACACTTATAGTCTCCACATAATTACCAACACATTAAGTCAATGAAGCTTAATTTGATAAATTTTCACGAAATAACTATTTGTCGTTGGACGGGTAGTCCCCAAAAATAACTTTGTGACACTATGGAATAATTTCAGTCTCTCAAACTTGAGGCATCCACTTGAGCTCCCCCAACTTCACCAACTCCCACTTGAGCTTGTGCGGAACACAAGGTCGAGTATTAGGAATCTCTTCCTCTTATCCATCCAAACTAGCCCTGCTAGTATCCTTTAAATTGGGAATACCCTCGGCTTCTTGAGCTGGCGTACGCATAGCTTCCCTTTCTTCTAGGCCATGACCCCAAACGCAACCACCACGAATACCAACTCCACGGCCTCAACCACCGCGACATCCACCTCGTTTACGCGTACTTTCTCTAGCCATACTTCACTTCACATTACAATCAATCAACACAAAAAGACATAAGTTTACTCTTAAATAAATGCCTTTACTCGACACAACACTTTCGCAAAAGAAAATTCCAAAACTTCCGTAAATGCAACTCTTCATCGTGCAAATACAATGTAAAGCAACTAGCAAGCATTACTTATGCAACATTGCAACACACGCATTAACTTCTATCATCGCAACTATATGCAAACAACATGCCTACACTCTCGGGCCTTCTTACCTTCAAACCATCAATGTTTATCTAACCTAGTTAAGCTCTAATACCAACCTGTCGTGCCCAAAATCCCGTAAAATTCAGGAGGCGAGTGTAATCCCTTTTTTAAAGAAAAGGAAACGGAAAATATATGTTTTGAAGAAAGAAAATATTATGAGATACACTTCTACAACGTTAATCCTCCACTTCTCATACTACAGCATGAACTAAATCAGAGATCGCAAAAGAAAATATACTCCATACCTGCTTGTAAATAATAATAATATCAAAGTAAACACCACGTTTACAATAACAATCAAGCTACTTGCTTGAACAGAATAATAAAGTATACAACTCGTCTAGTCAACATAGAGTATATTACACTTTTGTTCTAGCCCGAATAACCTCAAGTGCCACAACAAGATGTAATACAAAATACAGCATTCTACTACAACATGCTTCAAAAAAAATTCACAAAATAAACTTCAACTACAATATTTCTAAGGCCAAATACATAACATGAATAATGGTCACTACATGATATAATCTAACAAGTCTATCTTTAGAAGTATGTACAAGAAAAATATCTGAGTCATATCAAGGATGCTTTTCGCTCGTGTCCACACGTACAACAATTATATGGTACAATATGGAAAAGAAAAAAGAACAAGTTAGTCTACTAAATAACACGATATATGTGATATTATGCAGTGCCATTATTTATAACATACAATATACAAGAATAAATGCAATGCAACTCGACACCAACTATACTTCACTACGAGACTTCAACTTCTAAAAGATTGAGACAGCATTTAAATTTGTTTTCTTCTAAAATAAGGTTCCTCGTGAGCCTATACTATAAATCGTCCCCTCTGTGGAAAGTTCATAATTCACGATAAGGCGTCGAACCTTCTCGAACCTTCTCTTTGCTTTCTGTTAAAACTTTGTAAATTCGACACTTATCCCGAAAAGAAATGGAAAATGACTCAATTCTTCATGAATGCAATGTATGCTTCCTTCAAATATAACAAGTTTAGATCTTCAACTTAAATAACCAAACTTCGTAAACTTCATACTTCATTTCAATAACAAATTTGAGCATCGTCTTCTTCGTGAAAATATCAAATTCTTCACTTCGATTTTTTTCTTTGAAAATCTCATTTTTAAAGCTTCAACAATCAAGAAAAATATTTTTAACTTCTCATTTATCAAAATCGCCACTTTAGTTCATATCATGAACAATGATACTTCAATGAATGGAATGACAATACATATAACAATGTAATTCATTCTTTTTTTTACACATGCTTTATAATAAAAAAACAAACAAATTTACTTCTACTTCACTTCAATAAAGCATATCTTCAATCCATAAAAATTATACGTAAGGTACACACATAGATGCACGCTTATATTACTATTTCGTAGCCTACTAGTACCTATTACCATGCTAGAACACTTCCAAAAGCTAATCATTGAAAAGCCCCAAATCTTCTTTTTCTTCACTCCTATGTTTGATCTAGCTATCGGAATCAAATCAACTCGAACCTACATATAAAGATGATCCCCTCAGGATAAGAAATAAGAATATCTAATTTATTTCAGCAAACAACAAAGCAGGAAAATAAATGAAACTTGAATGAATACGACGAAAAGTAAAACATACTTTAAAACGATCTCTAGACTTCAAAGATCAATAATCTCTACTCTAATCTCGCAAACAACCAACGAATCTAGATGATAATGGAGCTTGAAATATGAAGAAAAATGTCTCCCATCTCTCTCTTCTAAACGGATTGAAATAGGGAAAATGAGCTATGATGTGATATAAAGTTACTAAAATACACTTCAAATCAGCTAGACACAGTCAACATATTCCATAAACCAGTCAACTGATTCTTTATCAATCGACATATACCTTAAATCAGTCGACATATTTGCCCAATCTGAAAATAGAACCCAGTGGAATTTAACACACTTCAATAAGTCGACATATACCTCTCAACAGTTGACATATTTTAAATCAGTCAACATATTATCTAAATCAGTTGACTATTTCACCCTACTCGAGAACCAGAACTCCCTGAAATTTCTATGCACTCAATAAGTTGACATATTCTTCAAATCAGTAGACTAATTCCCTATCAGTTGACTTATATTATAATCAGTAGACTTATTCCCCTGCAAAATGCATTTTCCAACAATCAACTCTTCAACACTAAGGAATTAACACTAACGCCTCATAACATCAACTTCACGTGTTTCTCAACACCAATATCCACATTGCGCATCAACACACAACACTCAATGTTAAGTCTACTATTTCGATACGCTAATAAAAGAATAACACATATATATGAAACTACAACTACTCATTCAACATGCAACACGTCTACATACTTCAATACTTCTATCAACACATCACAACTATGTAATTCGTTCTATAATACTTCATGCACTTTCATTCTATGATAATGTAATAATAACATTACAAGCTTCAATAATATTATTACAAATGCGAAAATTTACTCGGAATTTTCTAGACGTTACATTCTACCCCGTCTATGGTTTGCTCCTCGAACCAATTCCAAACCCTTGATCGCTTTCGCTTCTTGTTCCTATTAAAAGAGATATCATCATCCGAAGTAAGGCTTGAACTTTCAATTTGTTCAAACTCCGATATTATTGGATTTTGAAACAATAAAAAACATGTAGTATATAACAATTCAGCTACCAAGCTAAACCAAATAACAATCAATAGAAACATGATTCATAAGCAGAAAGAGATCCACTACAGAGGCCATAAATCCTAAGATAACAAAGTCAAACACTGTCTTTATATAAGCCTTTGGTGGCCTGTGAACATAAGCGTTGGCCACAGCAAGCACAGTGATACACAAAAGGGAAGCTACTGTGATAACTATAAGAAACAGGAAGTGATAGTGTGTTTTATCATGTGCAATGTTATAAGAAAGAATTTAAAGCCCTTTCTTGAGCTTCCAATTGATGGAAAAAACAAAATTGTTTATGCAGTATATATCATAATCTAAAGCCTGTCAAATCCAAATTCAATCACTTTTTCTACTTAAAAACCTTTTCAAATGTTACAAATTGGTCTCAATATATTAGAATGTTCAGATAAATTCACTCCAACCAAACTATGCTGCGAACATGTTAAATAGACAGAGAGAGAAGAACCTAATTAGAGATGGTAATGGCGTCGTCGCATCGATAAGCACAGAGAGAGACAATAGGGGTGGGCGGATGGCAATGATGGATGAGAGAGAATATTCAGAGATCTATACTCCAACCAAACCGGATACAACCCAAACCATAATCCAACCTAAACCAAATTATTAATTTTAGGTTTTAACCCAAACCTAATCCAAATTTATTCTAACCCAATCATAAATCAACCCAAATATATATTGTTTGGATTTATTTAAGGTTAATCACTCTAATTCAACCCAATTCTCATATCTAAGTAGGAGCCTCTAACACCAAATATATATATATATATATGATGCAACCTTAATATAACATTTTATAGCTACAAAAATAGAATTCAACAATAAAAATTTATGGAAAGAATTTCATAATCACTAATATTAGATTTTGTTTTCGTGGTCTAAAATTTAATATCATGGTTATACCCTTAGAGATACATATTTTATGCACAGTTGAAAAGAGATTAATGATGGTTAATGTTCTATATCATAATTGATATATAAAAGCAAACATATACATAAACAATTAAACACTTGAGATTTGACTCCTATAGTCTACGAATTAATTCATTACTCGAAAGTCAATATATCACGCTTGACAATTATATGAAGTCGCTACAGTCAAGGTTTACTAACGGCACAATTAGCCCATCACCTGACACGTGGCATCATCGCATCATCTTCTTGAACTCCTCGAAGTTAACGCACCCATCACCGTCGACGTCGACGGAGCTGATCATCCTACGGCAGTCCCGTATCGAGCACTTCTCCCCCAAACTCTTCATCACCGCGTGCAACTCTTGCACCGATATCAGCCCGTTCTTGTCCTTATCATAAAGCTCAAACGCGTCCCGGAGACCCTTGTTCCCGCCCCCGGATCCGCTTTCGGGTTCGTGCCTGTGGAATTCGGCGAACTCATATAGGTCGATGAACCCGTCACCGTCTTTGTCGATTTCCGCCATCACGCGTTGGACTTGCTCCGGAGACGTGTCGGAGCCCAGTGCTTTCAGTACGGACTGCAGTTCGGAGACGGATATTTTTCCGTCCCCGTTAGCGTCGAACTTTTTAAATACTTTCTCCACTTCATCCATTCCGCCCAACGTTGTGGCCGCTATGTTTCCACTTTTCGAGGTTTGCGCCAACGTTGTGGCCGCTATGTTTCCACTTTTCGAGGTTTGCGCCATTGTGGAAGCTCAAGTAGTTTGTAAAATGACTTGTGAAAAGGGAGATACGGAATTTACGAGTTATTTAAAGTCGGTTAATTACAGGAATGACCCCCATGTTTAAGTAACAACTCTATCTGATCCTAGGCTTTCACTTATAACAGCAATGCCTTTAAGTCCTGAAACACTGACAGAGTTGGTCCCTGAATGATGAAAACTATAACATTCTCGTCTATCATTCAGGCAAAAGGACAAGCATTGGCTAACTTTTTCACATCTCTATGAAAATAGATCGACTTCGCTTCCTTTCTCAATGAAGGAAGAGTAATTGTACAGTATATGTTTATCATCTACTATTTCCTCTGAGGTCTGCTCCTGCAAAAGTTCCCCATCGTTAGTTTTCCAATGAGACACTATTGAATTCATGTTTAGTTTAAGATTTTAAATTTTATTCATTGCCAGTATAGAAATTTCATAAATCATTATTTTTGGATGAATGACATGTGGCTAATTGCATACATATCTTTCATTCAAGTTCGTTGGTGGATGAAAATACATACATCGTCGGTATATCTAAAGTAAATTCTTAGTTTAATTCTATGTCGCATTGGTATTAACACGTGCTATGAAATTGATAGTGATTTGGAATTTCGGGTACTGCTACTATGAAAGGGACCAAATCCATTACCATTACCAAAATTGTGGATCAAATCAATCCCTCTTTTAAACTTTAGATACAACATGTGTCTCAATTGAAACTTCAAGGACTGAAAGGATATTTGGTCCAACTCGTAAACGCGGCTTTGAAAACGCGTTTGAGTAAGCTGGTGGGGATAGATCGTGGGCAAGCGTGATTGAGTGGGACTGTCTTGGTGTCGACAGCTGACGTGGCACCATTTCAACTAGAAGTTTTGAGTGAAGGCCACGTTCTGACCTGTAGAAAAGTGACACGTGTGCGCCGGGTTTTTGATTTTGACCGTTACCTGCCCTAAGCGGTATTTCGGTTGAAAAAGGAGTGGCGGTAACTGCAAGTGAACGTTACTGAAATCACATGATTCAAATTTTTTTTTTTTTTAAAAAAGGAATGAATATCTTTACTAATTCACGTGGACCGTGTGGTATGAGAACTTTTTAATGTAGTTTGTTTCTAAATGTATTTTATTAGGAATTCGACTAAAATTTTGCTTGATACGTTAGCAAATAAGAGGATCGAATAGAAATTTCGGATGGAAGTAGCATTTTTTTTTTTTTTTTAGTATTTTAGCTTATAAGCATAATATTTCATGGCTGCTCAATTTTTAAATCGAATTTATTTGCTATTTTGATATAAATAAGTTAAAAATTTTAATTTAAATACATTCAATTTTTTTCTTAATCAAAACAAGTTGGTTTATTTTCTTAAAATGTGCAACCAAATCAACCCTATACGGACCAAAGTGCTCCGAATCAAAATAATTGAATCCGCTCATTATTTTCATCAAAAGCTTTAAATTAAACTTCACCGTTTAACATTTGTCTGTATCGAAATCGTTAAATCAAAATTAAAATAAATACAACACATTCCAAAATCTTGAAATCAAAGAATGGCAAGCAAAAATGTTGCGATGCAGAAGTCATCTATACTCTGCTCTGTGAAGCTGCTGCTATCATCATGAAAAGGGGTGCAATTGTATATTTTCAGAATCTTGGGGCCGTCTGTGTAATTAATAAGGACCCCTTTGAGAAAGAAAGAGCTACCAGAGGCCCCAGTGATTCTACGGAATCGATCTGCTTATAAAGTAAAAAAAAAAAATCATTTGTTTAATCACAGAGTTTCTCTATCTCACCACTTCACTGTTGAAGCATGAAAGTTCCTGCCTTTCATTTATTGCAACTAAAAAAGAAAATTAATTAGTTATTTAGCTTAATTAGTCAATTACAGTTTGCGATCAACAAGGATATGTTGCATTTTGGGAATATTAGAATAGCCCAATCTTTAGCTTATCTAAGGAACATGGATAGCCCAATCTAGAACTTGATGGCTTGTAAACTAGTAGAGCTATTGGTAGGGGATTGCATCTCTTGTAATTGCACTCCCAAATAATGAAAGGGAATAATTGTTATTAGCTTAACAAAATAAGTGTACAACTCTCCAATATACAAAACAGACCAAGGACTAACTGTGTAATACAGACAGTCACATATATCACATATGGTACATGTATATCAAATATAACACTCCCCTCAAGTTGGAAAATATAGATATGTTATACCCAACTTTCAAGTAAAGAACTGATGCAAAGTGGCTTAGTAAATATATCAGCAATATATGATTGAGCAGGTATGTAAACCAGAGCAATAAACCCATCGCAAAGCTTGTCATGCAACAAGTGACAATTAATCTCTATATGCTTCCTACGCTCGTGAAAAATCAGACTCTGTGCAATATGTAAAGCGTACTAAATATCACAAAACAATGGAACTGCACGAGTTGAATAAATGCCCAAATCTCATAAAAGCGTTGTAAGCCAAATAATCTAGCATATAATAGAAGCCATAGCGCAGTATTCTGCCTCAGCCGAAGAACACGAAACATCTTATTTCTTGGATCACCAATAAACTGGACTCGAGCCCAACGTAATAAATAAAATTAGTAGTAGAATGACAAGTAGTAGGACAACTCGCACAATCCGAATCCATAAAGGCAGTAAAACGAAGATCACTCTAAGAAGAAAAGAATTGTCAGTAACCAAGGGCGCCCTTCAAGTAAAAAAAAACATGATAAATGGCCTACATATGCACATCACTAGGCGTCTGCATAAACTGACTCAAATGTTTGACTGCAAAGAAATGTCAGGTTGAGTAATAGCAAGATATATAAGTTTGCCAATAAGTCGAGATCCTTGAGTCTGACAAAGAAGTCCCATCATTAGGACGAAGTCAAAGATTTTGCTCTATCGGAAAAGCTATTGGACAAGCACCCTAATGACCAGAATTAATAAGAATATGCAAGGCATACTTCCATTGAGAAAGGAAAATACCACTATCTTTTCGGGCCACTGCAGTTCCAAAAAAATACTTCAATTGTCCAAATTTTTTGATACGAAAGTGATCGGCAAGGAACTTTTTCATGGCCTCAATGCTATATGGATAATTTCCAGCAACAATGAGGTCATCAATATAAACAAAATAATAGTAATAGAACTACCCATAATCTTCGTAAACAACGAATGATCAGATGGTGACTAACGATATCTCACAGAGATGAGAGCCAAGGACAGTTTGGAGTACCAGTTGTGCAAAGCCTGCTTAAGCCCATAGAAAGATTTATTCAAGCGACACACACGAGTCTCCCCTTGTCCCAAATAGCCCAGTGGCAAGGGTATATAAACCTCCTCATCAAAATCGTCGTAAAGGAAAGCATTATGTACATCAAGCTCATGAAGCTTCCATAGACGGGGCAGCATTAATGGACAATAAACAACAGACGATTACCAATTTAGCCATAGGTGCAAATGTATCATGAAAATCCAACCCTTCAATCTGAGTGAAATCCTTAGCTACCAATTGTGTCTTATAATATTCACTGAGCCATCAGCATAGTACTTAGTCTTAAATACCCACTTACAACAAATCAGACACTTACCCGAAGGAACTGAAACTAAAATCCAATTCTGATTTTCTTCTAGGGGTTGAAATCCAGACTCCAGGGTATCATGCCAATGTGAATACGAAATGGCCTAGGAAAACGTAGTAGGATCCAAAATAGAGTTAATAGAAGTAAGGAAAACAGTATGTGAATTTGAGAAATGAGAATAGGAAAGAGACACAAATTGGGTAGTGGTGAGTGCATCGAGAGGCGAGTGAAGGGTAGGGAAATCAAAACCTAGAAGATGGGAAAGCCACTTAATGGTGTAGTGAGTACAGGAACGGCCAAGGATAATAGTCAGAATTTCCTGACTAGTTAACTGAAAGAAAAAATCAATTAACTAAAGAATCAGTCGACTGATAAGGAGAATATGTCGATTGATTTGGTCGGTAAGGCATTCTGAGAGTGACACCAATCTAGGACGCATGGCGAGATCCAAAAATTTAACAAGTGCTTCTTATACAACAAGATGGGAAATCAATCTACAAATTCATGGTTACAATAAGAAAATGACAAGTGGCAACATCTTAGCTATAAATTTCACTTGGGAAACACTATAAATATCCCTTGCCCTCAGCCATTTCAATATAAATGTGGGTGCATATGTGTATAAGTCTGTACTATGAATAAGAAAGAGTGAGGAAGAAAGAAAAAGAGAGAAGTCGAGCCCAACCTCGGCTACTTGATGCCATGTGCTAATCGGGTCAAGCCAACCTTAGAAGCTAGCATGATAATGTATAGTTAACTAAAATATAACCTTTGACGTAAAGATCTTACCATAAACATCATAAGTTATGTTTTAAGCTAGTACATGACAAATCAGTCGACTATTTTGACTTATCAATCGACTGGTTATGTTAGGAAGTTTGAAAACTAAGTAGAATGTATATATGTTTTCAGTTTTGAGCTGTATAACCCCAAAGATGTGAAGGTTGGGTGACGATGTTGCCCGCACTTGTGAGTAACATGACCTATCAAGATGACTTATTGAAGCAATAGAGGTATGGTTAGGATATTTCCCTGGTAAATATAATAACTTTTGAGATTTTGGCTAAAACTCTATACATTATGATTTTGCTTCATGCGTGCATGACAAATCACATTGAGGCATGTAGAGTAGAATGCATGTGCCCTTTATTGGAACTATAATCCCCTTAAGGGAATGTTACTGGGTCTTAGTAACGTTTGAAAATTAGGAAAGATGGATGAAATAATTAAAATAATATAGTATTATTAAGTAGCCTAGAATTTGTACACATATTGATAGATAAGAAAAGATGGAATAAAGGAATGTTATGACGTAGTGTTGATACCCAAGAAGTGACAATATGGACATGGTTTAGATACCCCAACGTACCAATGATGGATTAAATAATAATAGCCTTGGACCTACAGACATACTAGTAGATAAGAAAAAGAAGAATTCAAGTAGTATTGATCCAGAGAATGGCAACACGAAGGCTGCTTAATTTTCTGACGTGATAAAGATGGATGAAGTATTACTAAGTGTCTTAAGACTAGTGGAAGTATTGGCGGATAGGAATAGATGGAACTAAGGGGTTGGAATTATGGAGTTTTAATAAATTCTTTAGAAACGATATGTGTACATCTATCCCATACCTCATATAGACCAGGAGAAAAGGAGAGGAAAATCGACGTATAAGATTAGCATATTGTGCACCGATTGTAGTTTGAGGATTAAGAATTCTATATAGAGACAAGATGAGATATAGAGACAATGTAGTAAGTATGTGCCTTCTCTGACGATTTAAGATGAAGTATAAAGGATGCCCTTAAGGAAATTACAAGGAACCTTAAGGAGAGGTTTGATTGCATATGGAATCATACGTATTTTACTAAAATAATATTGAGAA
>MKEJ01003324.1:0-10997 GCA_001753735.1 Embelia ribes
ATCAAAATTTCGAAAATCTCCATTATTAGGAGTAGATATAACTTAAATAATTGATAATTTGAATTGAACTGAACTGATTAAAGGATTAAAGACTTGGTAAATTGAATTAAGCTTTTGAGTTCTCTAGGATTCGATACTTGATCTCACCGAGAAAATTGCAATTGTCTCTAGTATACTTGCTAGGTAATCTTTCTATGTGAATCTAGGAATCGATTAGGTAGTCTGGTGACCTATTCGGTGACAGTCACCCTCTAGATGCCAGTCGGACATGCTAAAAAATCAACCTTAAAAAGTTGTCTTGTGCCATAATATTTTGATTTTTTTTTACTCCATTAACTTCTTGTCTCTTTTTGAAAGTTGTTATTACAGTATTTTAACATGCAACACTAGATAAAATTATTAATTTTACAATAATACAAGAAATATATATTTTTCACAATTTTTATTATCATCAAAAATAATTCTTTTTAATTTAAATTTAAACCATGGGCAACACCACCAATATTTTATGAAGATTATGGTAGGAGAATATTGTGTAGGGGACAACCTACCAAAATTATTCATTCCTCCACCATTATAAATAGAGGTTTAGCCTCTAATTTCAAATACACAACACGACTCTCTAATAAAAGAGCTTTGAAAGAGAGCGGTTTTAGATTGAGAATTTCTAAAAAATTGGAACAATTTAATATGAAGAAGCTCCAAACCTTTTGAAGATTATGGGGATGAATATCAACCTTCAATACGCAAGAAGCTGCTTAACTCGCTCATGAGGTGTTCTTTCTCAAATATAGCCTTAGATCAGCAACAAGTAGCTCAAGTCGCGCGTTAGGTGTTCTTCATCAAACCAAGCCTTTGATCCGAAACAAAATGCTTAAGCCATGCATCAAATGTTATTAATCAAATCCAACCTTCGATCCGCAATAAGTTGTTCAAGCCTCGTATCAGGCGTTCTTCATTAAATCTAGCCTTCGATCCATAGTAAGTTGCTCAAGCCGCACATCGTGTTCTTCATCAAATCAAACCTTTGACCCATAACAAGTTGTTTAAGCCATGCATCAGGTGTTCTTCATCAAATCTAGCCTTCGGTCCACAACTGCTCAAGCTGCATGTAACACACAAAATCCCTAGCCTGAAATAACAAGATAAGAAAATTGGAGAAATAAAGTAATTTTATTGATTTTAATATAAGTGAGTACAATCCTCTAGTAATTTATAAATACATGAAATTAAATCATTTGATTCTTCTTCTCGTCTTGAACTTTATCTTGACTCGAGGGCTTGACAGCTTATTTTCAAGTTGATGGACTTCAACTTTCTTCGGTGTCTTGAGGGTCTTGCAACTTGATTTCAAAAGTTTAACTTACCTTAATTTGAGGGCTTCACGGCTTGTTCTCAAAAAGTACTTCATTTGATTTGTTTTGACTTATGAACTACAGTTTTAGCGACTTATTATAGATCAAAGACTTAAAGTTGATGATTAATGTCTGGTTTGTGGCTTGAGCAGCTTGATGCAGATCAAAAATAAGTTTTGATGAAGAATACCCGATTCACGGATTGAGCAGCTTGTTGCAGATCAAAGTCTGGATTTGAAAAAGAACACCCGATGTATGGTTTGAGCAGCTTGTTGCGAATCGAATGTTCAATTTGAAAAAAAACACTTCGTGTGTAGCTTGTTGCAAATTAAAGGTTAAATTTCATGAAGAACACCAGATACTCAGTTGAGTAGCTGATTGTGAATCGAAGGCTGGATTTGAAAAAGAACGGCCGATGCGTTGTGGATCGAAGACTAAATTTGATAAAGAATGCCTGATGCGCGGCTTGAGCAGTGTTTTATAATTTGAATGTTGGATTTGAAAAAGAATGCTCAATACACTGCTTGAGCAGTTTGTTACGGATCAGAGGCTGAATTTGATGAAAAAGCCAATGCGCTGCTTGAGCATCTTGTTGTAGATCGGAGGCTGGATTTTCATTTAAACAGTTGATTCAAGGGCTCCAAGCTTGATCTTGAATATGCTTTGTTGTTCTTTGTGTTTATTTACATTCTTGAAGAAATATTGAATTTTGATCATTTTGAATTTCGATTTTGTTCTTCGAGTTTCTCTCTCTCGCTTTTGAAAAATGATTTGTTGTGCCTCCTATTTATAGTAAAAAATTGGACAGTTTTGTATAAGCTCCAAATGATTTAGATAAGCCCCATCTTATTTGATAATTATCTCTAGCATTTATTTAAAAGATAATTATCATAAAAATCATTCCTTTATAATAATCTTTTTTGGATAATTCAATAGTTATCTCTTATAATTTAAGAGAATATGCTCAAGAATTATCTATACCTATTTTCGTAAAAAAATAATTATTAAATATTATCTTCTATTTTTATTTAAGAAGATAATTTTGACTTTATGTATTTAATAATTATCTCTATTTTTTTAGTAGAGAAATTATTTAAATACTCAAATCATGATTTAATTTAGCTTTAGAGGACATGTGGCACATTTTCATTGGCCAAATATTTTTGTGTCTACAAATACCCACTCAAGACTTATACACGGACTTACATTTAGACATGGGTGAGTCTCAACAATCTTCTTTGAATAGCAATGTTTGAGTAGCCTCATTTTTTATATTGATCTTTTCTGGTGATATAACTGAGCTTGAAGTGAAAACTCCAAACTGCGTACGTACCTGGAGGGATCAAGTTAGACGTAGTTCAATTATTCTTTTGAATTGTGCCTTTTATTGTTTAGACTCATGTGTGCCAGAAGTAACATATAGTTTATATTCGTAAGTCATGGAGTATTGTAGTTTATGCTCATGCTTTGAGTGTTACAGTTTAGACTCGTGCATTATGGAGTGTTGCTAGATCTACAATTTGTAGAAGATGGTAGATAGTTTAGGCTCGTGTGAAGGAGCATCTTATAACTTGATAAACGTTTGAGATTTGTTCGTTGATTTAGAGGAGTCTCGGAAACTTGTATTCATATACATGCATATGATGTAAATTCATCTTCGTTGATGTATGATGAAGACTCAAGGTATACTTAACTGGCCTCCCTCATCTTTATCAGATAATTGATCATTTTCCTCAAAGTTTGCTTCTTTACCATCTTGTGTTCCCAACATAGGCGGATCTTGATTTTTTCTTAAAGTAATGGCTAGCTTCATGTTATGTGCATCGGAAGCCAGTTCTTCAAAGGTATGTAGCTTCATACCTTGAAGAATATAGTGTAGCCCCCAATGCATGTCTTGGATGCACATTTTTATTTTAAATGTCTCGTATAGGCAATCTTTGCAATTAAGACTCTAACTTCTCCAGCTCTTGATATAATCATTGACTAGCTCACCCTCTAATTACCATTGTGCGCTTAGTGCTGTAAAAGCCTTGAAAAACTCTCCTCAAGTTGCACCTAACTATTAATCTTAGTTGGATCGATATCGCAATACCAATCGACATAATTTCCCTTGAGTGTTTGAATGAACTACTTCACTAAAAGATCTCCATCAATTCCAACTTTATTGCTTGTCTCAACGAAATATGCTATATGCTGATTGAGATTTCCTTTGCCATCAAACTGTTGAAATTTTGGAGGTTGATACTCAATTGGCATGATCAGTTGTTCAATCCTTAGACTGTATGGCTTAGTATAGGTAAGAGAGGCTTTTGGTGATTGTTCATACTTTTCTTTGATTGTATGAATGATTAGCTCTTCAATTCATTTGATTAGCAATAATTAACCAACCGATAGTTGCAAACTAGCCATTTCTTCATGCTTTTTAGTTGCAGAATCAACAACATTTTGGGAACTTGGAGGAGTAACTTGGTCTTGATTTGATTTTTGTAGTTTCTCCACTATGTTCATCAATATTGTTTTGTGTCATGTTGCTAAATAGTCTTAGTGAGACTCTCAACTGTCTTGGATGGTGCATTCATCTATTCTACTAGACTAACAACATTTATTGTCTTGTATAACCATAAAGCTACTATAATCATTAAGTTTTAGTTGCCCTCAGTTAGGAAAAAGTTTGGAGTCTTCATCTTCTTCTTTATTCCCTTGACAAGGCTTAGGACTGGTAGCTGAGCTGTGAGAGGCACAGGGGTGAGATAAAGTCCTTTCGGTGGTTGGAGAAATATCTTCATCTATCATTGCGCCCAACTGATCTTGCTTGTCCCCTTGGGAATATGAAGCCTTTGATGGAATAGTGCCAAACACTGGAAGCTGCTTAGGTAGGAGGGCGACTGAAACGCTTATTTCTCTTGCCTTAGCCATCTATGAGAGACCCTCTCGCAGAAGATAATTATATTAATTTATCTTTATTTGAAGATTTAGAGAGGCTCCAAGTTGAAGTTTGAGAGCTTTAGAGTTGTTATTTGACTCCATTAAGAGATTTAAGTTATTTGCTTGAAGATCAGAGAAGAAAGTCAGAGGAAGTCCCATTGAGCATGCCAAAATTTTGTAATGCACAAAATTCCAAATCTAAAATAACGAGATAGGAAAATTGGAGAAACAAGATTAATTTTATTGATTTGAATTTAAAGTGAATTTAACTATCTGTAATTCATAATTAAAGAAATAAAATCCTTTGATTATTCTCCTCAACTTGAACTTGATTTAGTTGACTTTCACTCGAGGATTTTACAGCTCATTCTTGAGTTGATTCACTTTGACTTTCTTTATTTTTTTGAGGCTCTTGTGACTTGGACTCAAGAAGTTTGATTTGCCTTGTCTTGAGAGGTTTATAACTTGATCTCAAGAAGATGTTTGATTTGAGTTATCTTGAAGGTTTTAGAGCTTGATTTCAAGGACTTAGTGAACTTGAGGGCTTCGCAACTTAATTTCTCAATAAATTTAACTTGTCTTATCTTGATGGCTTTCTAGTTTGATATCAAAAAAATATTTGATTTGATTTGTCTTGACTTTTGATAAATGGCTTGAGCGGCTTATCGTAGATTGAATACTTTAAGTTGATAATAAATATTTGATCTGCGGCTTTAGCAATTTGATGCATATTGAAGACTAGTTTTGATAAAGAACGCTCGATGTATGGCTTGATAGCTTATTGTGGCTTGAAGGCTGGATTTGAAGAAGGACACCTCATTCATAGCTTGAACAACTTAGTGCAGATCAAAAGCTGAATTTGAAGAGGAACACTCGTTGCACGGCTTGAGCAGTTTGTTTCGGAACTAAATTTGTTGATGAACGTCTTATAACAGCCATACATTTCTTAACCAACTTACTGAAAAGAAAAATCAGCCAACTAAAGAATCAGTCGACTGATAAGGAGAATATGTCGATTGATTTGGTCAGTGAGGTATTCTGAAAGTGACATCTATCCAGACGTGTGGCACAACCCCTACCACACTTCATAATTTCTACATGTGACAATTTGGCAATGAATCTAGAACTCAGTCGATTGATTTCCCAAATTAGTCGATTGATTCAAAGGGAAATAAAAAGTTGCCAAGTGGTTGCACCTTAGCCACGTGTTCCACCCTAAAAACCATATAAATGACCCCCGATCACATTATACATGTGTGTGTGTGTATGTGTGTATGTGTTTGTGTGTGTGTGTGTGTGGTGTATGTGTGTGTGTGTGTGTATATAAGTGAGAGTAAGAGTGAGGAAGAGGAGAAATAAAAGAAAACGAGCCGAACCCAAGCCACCTGGTGCGATAACCGAGCTGAATAAGTCTTAGATGGTAGTGTAATAATATTTAGCAGGCTGAGACATCACCATTAAGGCCAGGTAACCCGTACTCTTATATATATTCCATAGAAAACTTGCGTACAATGATTGTAAAGTAGTGGAATATCGACTTTTGGTACAGGTTTTGATGCAAGCTTTGAGAGAGGACCCCTAAACCCGATCTTGGAGCCTTAAGAAAGTAGTGTCAAGGTTTCTCGTGATGCTGCAATACAAAAACTAGGTAAGACTCTTGAAGTAAACCTTGGTAAGTTACGTTTTTTGGCTAGTACAGGGCAAATAAGTCAACTAATTTGCCTCACCAGTCGACTGATTTTCTCAGAAAGTTCGAAAACCGAGCAGAATGTGTATATGTTTCCAGTTTTTAGCTTTGTAACCCCTAAGATGTAGAGGTTTGTTGATGACAATGATAGGACTACCCTAGCATGTGATATTTATTAAGCAGTTATAATTTTGCAAAAGTTTTCTTTAATCATCAAAAGTCATTCTAATGGCTTAATCGATAAGCATATTATTTTTACTCGAAAAATGTTCTAACTGTCTGCTATGTTTGTGTGCTATGGAAACTAGCAGATAAGAGATTTGTTGAAGGCTCGACCCATCCTTGTGTATGATTTGTTGCTAGGAGGTAGTGGAGGAATGAAAAATTTAACATAAAGGTTGTAATTCGTAAAGGTAGTTTTTGGCCGCATCGGTCTGTTTGAGTTTATGTAAAATATGTATGTATATAGTTATGACTATAGTTCAGGCTCTCACGAGCAGAGAGGTTGCGATAACTTAGCCATGTGCTCTGGTTCTGTGAATAAAGTTCTATCAGTATGTTGTAAAGCTTGCGACTTTGTATTTCTATGGTGACGTGTTGCATGTAGATCGTGTAACGGGTTTCGTACAATCCGAGGCGCTACAAAGGGACACCCTTAGCGGATCCTAGCATTTATCATCGTCTCATTGGGTGCCTCATTTACTTTACCATTACTCGACTATATATTTAATTTGCAGTTAATTGCATTAGTTAGTATATACAGAATCCGTGTTATGTACATCTTTAAGCTTTTTATCGTGTTCTTGGGTATATTAAGGGTTTTCCTGGCCATGGTGTCCTTTTCCCTATAAATGTAGATATCTGCCTTACAACTTATACTAATTTAAATTGGGCTAGTTGTCTGGTTTATCTTGCTTGATTCTAGTCCTATTTCTTGGCAATCGAAGAAACAGGACGTGATTTCTCACTTTTCAATTGAGGCTGAGAACAAGGCTATGGCTCCTATTTCTTGTGAGCTTGTATGGTTGGTTGCATTGTTTCGCGATTTGGGAGTTTCACCATCTAAGCCTCTTTCGGTAATAATCACTTTGCGATTCAGATAGCACATAATCCGATTTTTCATGAGCGCACTAAACACATTGAGATTGATTGTAATTTTGTTCTCAAGAAGTTCCAGTCTGGTTTTCTCACTCCGTTATATACTTTTGTTACGTTACAACTTGTTGATATCTTCACGAGATCTCTTGGTTGTGATCTTCATCATTTCTTTGCTGACAAGTTGGGCATTATGGACCTTCATACTTCAACTTAAAGGAGAATGTTAAGATATGATATTTGATATACCATGTATGTAATTATATTATTACACAATTTATCCTTGTAAAGGTTATATATATTTGGTACATTCTTCTAAATCAATTTATACCATTATTGGTTTGCTAACCTTACCAAGTACTCATTCCGTTTGTTTGATTGCCATATGACTCTTTTCAGGTGATGAGACCTAATTATCCGTACTTGTTTCTCCATCTACCCCAAATACCTACGCGGCTTTTCCCATCTCTATTTCTCTCTTGATTGACTTAAATTGACTTACCTTTTGTCCTTAAGTGACTTAAATTCATGCAATTTGATATTTTACCAATTGAACAAGGGGACAGCGGTGTCTTAAAAATAGTACTAAAAAAAATAGTACTCATTCAATTTCTATATAAGATTATCTTGAAATCCACATGCCTAGGATTGTCATGGGTGTACTCACTGTCTTTTAAAGAAACTAGGTTGACAATAATACTATGTGAAGTTATTTGTATAAATAAAATCTTCATATTTTATAAAATACACATACAAGTATTTGTCAACAATGTCTTAAAATATTCAAATAATTATATAACATATTATTGAATGTATATATGATGGATATATGTATGGTGTACTGAAATTTTATGGCTATGGTGGAAACTCATGTATTAATAGTAAAAGTGATAGATTTTGCAACTCAATAAAGAGAAGAACCATTGTGTGAGATTTCTGATCCCAATTTCTGAACTGAAGAATTAATTAAGAGAATAAAATATAGAAAAACACATGGCATTGCTCTTAGTTTGGGAATGATGGTACCTTTCCAAATCCACTTTTATAAATTATATATTATTATTATTATTATATCTTAAAGTTTTATACTAAAAAAGGTATAATTATACTATTTGGTAAATAAATTCTATAAATTATTTTAATAAATAGTGTGGTGTTTGATAAATGATATTTTCTAATTGTAAAAAGACAGAAGTATTTATGCACAGATAATGCAGTAAATATACTTGAGATTATTTTAGTAATTAATAATAGAAAAAATATTATCAACTTTTGAAAACATGTTTAAGGGTAATTTTAGAAAATGAGAAATAGATTATGAAAAATAGATATTTTAAAGAATACCAAAATTCCTAAAACTGTAAGTTAAAAAAAATGCAGAAGCCAAATAGCAAACAACAATACTAAAATGGCCATTAGAAATTTTTTAACAGAAGGGCAGTTTGGAATATGCATCAAAATAGAAGAGACAAGTCAAAATAGTCCTCCCTAACCCGTTTTCTTTTTTTCCCCACTTTTATGCCTCTTTTGAATTTTTGGATCCAAAATTCAAAATAAATTAATTTAAAACATGTAACTAACTTCCAATATTATTACACATTTTATAAGTATGAAAACAAAACTTTCTATATTGTTATTAGATGATTCTAATTGATTATAGAAATGAAGATTGAATGTTAGATTATTTTGTAAAGTAAGATTTCTTATTTGCTAAATGTGTAATGATATTATAAGTCATTTCATATATTTTAAGTTAATTTATTACGTAATTCAAAATAAAAAAGTATTAATGAAATTAGAAGGGGACACTGATAAGTTACCATTGTACTAAAAGCTTGAGCTTATTAGTAGGACAACTTTTTATTCCTTTTATATAATTCTCCTACATTTCCCCTCACGTGTGGGCCTGACTTATTTTAAGCCTACCCAATTTTAGTGAAACCCAATACATGCAATTTCTTATTAATTTTATTTTAAGGAATGTCATTGTAGAAAATCGAACTTATGATATCTTTGTTTTTTAGCTCCGATACCATGATAAGTTATCGTTTTGCTAAAAACTTGAGTTTATTAGTAGATCAACCTTTTTTCTTTTATATAATTCTCCAACAGACACAACCAAGAGGATAGAGTTCCGAATTGGATAAAGGAGGCTGGTTACATCCAATTATTGATTACTTTGTTTGTATAAATCAATAATGGTTTGGGAAAATTCCTTGAAAATATAGTTTCTTAATGTGTTGAGGAAAATGGATTCTAAGGTATTAAATGATCAATTGACTCGCCATTCTTCAACCTAAAACCTAGTGTCGTGTTTCTATAATTTAGTAATTAGATTATTAGATAGCAATCTTTAACTTTTTGTTATTTAGGGAAAGAAATGATGTACCACTTTCGGCATAAGCTTTGTGTTCAACTTTATGAAGCTTCATAGTTTTTTCTTCACATAATCACTTAGCTCTTTTTCAACATCTTGATTTGTTAAAAATAAAAATATTGTAAGTTCAAAGTCTAGTTGACTCATAATGGTTGGTTTGTGAGGGATCATTCTCATAATGAATTAATACAACTAACACATTTTAAAATTAAATATATTAGTTGGTATATGGTTACAAGAAATAAAATCGTTTAATTATGAATTATGAGCTTGATATATTAAATGAATATTGATGTTAAAAATAAAATGAAAATGAAAATAAAAATATACTCCAATGAAATAATGAAATAACATAAATTTATTAGCTAAAAAAAAGAAGAACCACAAAGGGAAAAACAAAGACACATGATGATCAATTAAATACGCCACTTCTTGTCATAGTTTTAGAAAAATATTACTGTATATTATTTTATTAAGAGATTTGAGAGAAATAAATTTATAAGCAAATAAATATTATATGTAAAGGAGCAACAAAAGGGGGTACACCGTACACATGCCAATTAGACTACAACTAAGTGATTTAAAAAGTCTATATTAATTAGAAAAAAAGATTTCTAGAGAGAAAAAAAATAAAGGAAAAAGAAACACAAATTAGTTTGATAATTATGCTACGCATCACAATTATTTGTGTACAACTTTTTTATAGTTATTTAAGAAATTCACAGAGGAAATTGCTATCCTCATTTCAAGGAAAGTAGCAACTACAGTACAATATTTATAAAATTATATGCTAAAATAATTAAACTACTAGCGTACTAATTCAATACATAAGATAATAGTACTACTTAATATCAACAAAACATATTGTTTTAAATTTACGTAACGTCTAGTAAATGACGAATGGAACTATACAACTAATAGTTATGCTTATATGATAAATCTATAATAGCTAGTTAACTGAATTTTAGTTCAAATATATTTGAAACTGAATAATTCTAATATATATATAAGGGTGCAATCTCTTACAAGATTGAGAAATATTCCAACGGTACCAAGCTTGGATAAGAACTTTCCAGCAGCCACGCTAAACGAGGGACTCTGTGGCTGCTTTTGTAAATGATTGGGATAATTTGTATTTCCACCGTTCTATTTTAATAGACTTATTTCTGTTAAAAATTTATATTTTTAATAATTATGTAGATTTATATTATAAATATAATTATATTAGTAATTTGTCATAAAGAGAGCTAAATAATAGTGATCAAATTAAGTAAGCCCATTAGATTACCTAAGAATATGATATGAGTTCAAATGAGTAGATACATGTATTGGTCCATTAGGAAATAATGGAAACCATAATAAGTTAAAATAAATCATGAATGGTTATGATCCACAACATACCAAATCAATAGCCATCATATCTTCTCCTCATCTGAAGAGAACATAAGATTCCATCAAGTAACTCAAGGTATTTGGTCGATGAAGAGCCGTAGAACCACCGCTAACCTATCCATCATTCAACCCCTATGGATTCAGGTTTATTCGTAATCTTAAAATT
>MKEJ01003328.1:0-17839 GCA_001753735.1 Embelia ribes
ATTAAGTTACCTATTCTTGTAACCATAACTTCTATAGTATACCCTGAACATATAGCTTCTAGAAAGATATTTCATTTATATATTCATATTTTGAGAAAAAATTTAATTTTAATCGTAAAGAGGTCAAATCAGAGCCCGAAGTACTTGAGTCACAACAGAATATGAGACTGATAATAGCTCGATAATTTTGTAATATTTCTCAAACTATAACTCATTTTAAACCCAAATTTTACAGTTAGAAATGTATCTCAATTATATAAACTTTCATGGTTTAAGTATAATTTAATTTTAACCGTAAAGAGGTCAAATCAAAGCCCAAAATACTCGAGTTGTTGGAGAATATCAGACTAATAATGGCTTAGTATTTTAACAATATTTCTTAAACCGTAAATCCATTTGAGCCAAAACTTTACAGTTGGAAAGGTACGTCATTTATCTACAACTTTAATATTTTGAGAAAAATTTAATTAAACTTGTAGGATATCAAAATAGAGCCAGAAGTGCTTAAATTGTAACAAAATGGCAAAAAGACAGAATTAATTTCGAATTTATATAAGTTTTTAATCGATTCTAAAAACCTCAAAACTAATATTTGCTCCATTAATTCAATAGTATAGGACTCAAATCCTGGAGCGTACTTAATCCGACGACCAAATGATTGCTCAGAAAGCTTGGGAAAGTCATAAGTGCATGACATTTTGTTGGGCCTTACAAACTCATATGCAACAGACCTCAAAATTGTGCATGACATTTTAGTGCATGACATTTTATTGGGCCTAATATTCACGTTTCAATAGTTACTTATTCCTTTAGTGTATGACATAATTCCTCTATAGTTTATTAGACCCTAATAACATGATTGCTCGGAAAGCTCGGGAAAGTCACGTTTCAATAGTTATTTATTCCTTTAGTGCATGACATTTTATTAGGCTTTTTGATAATTAATACTTGTTAGTAAGGTGTACTAAATTATAACGAAATGCAATTGCTTACTGCTATTTTGAGCCAACAACAAATGCATAACTTTACTAAACTTATAAAAGTTATTAAAAATAAATAATAATGCCGAATCCTAGCCGTGTCCATATCCGTGTCCGTGAATTTTTTAAAAATTACTAGATCCACACCCGTGCCCATATCGGTGCTTCTTAGCATATTATATTGTTGTAAGAGCAAATGGCTTTCGATTGGAATAAGTAGTGTCAAAAAATTCATGTTAACAATCCAATGTGATTTCTTATATTGTTGTTTTTAGTTTACCCCAATTTATTGGGATATTTAATGCTTGGATGATTATGATGATGAGACTAAAGTCTAAGACTAGATCCCCTCAAATTAGTTACTCTCAAATTTAGTATTATATGGTCCGGAGAGTAAATGTGCAACAGACCTCGAAAATAACAAGTCCATCGTATTCCTGCGAACAGACGTTTGCTTTTGATGAAGAGTTATATAATTCTGTGATTTTCTTATGCCAATTGGTGTATTATTGAGTGTAAATGCTATACTAAGGTTACTGCATTTTCATTTTCTGGATGTGGTTGCTTTTACTAGAACCTTATGGTTATTATTATCACTATCGTGCTATTCTATTTGTCTTTGAATTTTAATGCAGGCATAGAACACTCTTGAAAGTTAATAACTTGATTATGTGTTGGTTTATGGGTTTCAGTCAAAAGACTAAAAAAGAACTTAACGTGATTCGCTACAATTGTTTAACTTTAAAATTCTATTCTAGAGATAAGTTATGGCAATGTTGCTCTTGATGCTCAAAGTTTAGAGGGTAAATGCAATAAGTATTTGCTTAGTATCAGTACCATTTCATCAGAATTGGGGGTTCCTTTTGTCACTGCTTTCAGAGTGTGCATGCTTTCTTCTTATTTTTATTCAAAAAATTAAAGGAATATCATGTTTCGGTTTATGTATTTTGATCAAAGTTTAAACGATGCAAATATCAAAGCGCACAAAGCTGATTCTTCAGGAAGCAGAATGTTGTTACTACGCTGAAGGCTTATTTCGGGTGATCTAAATTTGCAGTCTACATTCTTATAAACAGCTTTATTTATTTGGTGACAAGGGTTACATTATAGCCCAATTTAATTTATCTATCCTAGTGAATATCCACTTTATGGAGAAGAGAATCAATCAAGTGGAGTTCGATGAGTTTGAGAAGCTCCTCGGTGAGATCCCGAATGTTACATCTGGAGCTCCCAGCTCTCGACAACCCAGGTCCACCTATCCTTCAAAGGGACCCACTAACGGAACATTTGGTAAGAGACTTTCGAATGACCGGAGCTCATTAGATGAAAATTTATCTGCAAAAGATATCCAACAATTTGGGTCCTACCAGGAAGACCCGAAGCTGCCAGACAACCAATCCCTGACCTCCGCGTTTGCAGAACTGAGCTTCAATGACATGTCATCAGCCTTGGTCTATGGGCAGTACCCGAATGGCATCCACGAGGTACCTTGTAGTTTTGATTATCTCTCATCTTTAGGACCCTCCTTGCAAAATAGTTTTATGAGGGTTGATCCAGAGATAGGCTTTCAGTACGTCCCAAATGTGCCTAATGCTCAAGGGGTCGAGTTCCCCCTTTTCCCAAACCAACAACTGTATTTACATATGCAACGACTAAGACAACCTCAGACGATGTGGGGCACAACAGACGAGACCCAGTATTACCGAATACATCAGCAGTACTTGGGTATGACGCCTCACTTCAGGATTCAACGTCCGATTTTAGCCAACGGGAATATGACACCTCAGCATCTATTGACCCAGAATTTCCAGAACTCACGTGATGATATCCATCATTTTGGGCTCTCAAATCAAGAGGACTTGTGGAATAAAGCCAATAATGTCCCAAGAGGGGTGAATTTTGGCCGACTATGGAAGCATGGTTTTCCAGAAAAAGTGTTGCCAAAATCACTTGGCTATAATTCTCACAGGAATGAAATGCTTCTTGATGCGAACCAAAACGGAAGAGTTTTCTCGAACAATCACTACCACGGGATGCCGACGAACTCATGCGATGATTTAAAATGCAACAGTTTAAGGCCACTGCTGCAAAAATGCAGCTACAACTCGATCGATGAGGTGGTGGGTAGGATATACTTCATGGCCAAGGACCAAAATGGGTGTCGCTTCTTGCAGAGGAAATTCACTGAGGGAACGCAAAAGGATATCGAAATGATATTTAGTGAGGTAATTATGCATGTGGTTGAGCTTATGATGGATCCTTTTGGGAATTACCTTGTCCAGAAGCTTCTAGAAGTTTGTAATGAGGATCAACATATGCAGATTCTTCGTACTATTACTCGAAAGTCGGGGGATCTTGTCCGGATTTCATGTGACATGCATGGGTATATTTTGTCTCTCGTTGTAAATATTGTGGTCTTTTTGGTACCTAATATCTGAAATTTCTATTTCATGTTGTTTTCTTTTTCACTTAGCCATTACACCTTTCAGAATTGGATTAGTTTCTATTTCAATTTTCGTACTAAAAATAAAAAGAAGAGAATATTGGAATCAAAGAAAACAAATTTATATGGGTTTCAGAGTAACTCTGGAAAATCATTTTGGGAGAAAATCCACCCAACGTGTTTCTTGCAGTGTTTTTGCTTTAATGTAGAAACATGGTTTACAAATTTAGCAAAACGCAGCCTAATTAATGTTTTGTAAATTTTTTCATATCTGCATTTAGCGTCTGTTTAACTTGTTTTTATATGCAAAGGACTAGAGCCGTCCAGAAGATTGTTGAAACTCTAAAGACTCCCGGGCAGTTTTTGCTATTTGTTTCCTCAATGAAACCTGGAATAGTGACCTTGATGAAGAACATAAATGGCAACCATGTCGCACAGAGATGTTTACAGTATTTATTACCCGAGTACAGCGAGGTAGGGAGAATATAATCTGGTATACATGATACGCATATGTTTATATTTGTGTTAAAGTTAAAAAAGCAATGCTAATCGTGCTGGAAGAACTTCTAGTCTATTACGACCTACTAATCTTGAATTTCTCGCCTATGCTATTGTTTTGTTTTTATTGTCTAGTGTTTGTGTAAGAGCCAATGAAGTGTTTATGATGAGTAACAAGGTTTTCATTCAATGGGAACATATCAAGTACTTGGTTAAAACTTCATTGGTTTACTTGGATATCTGATTATGGCGTTATCTCATCTTCCAATTTGGACAGTTCATAGAAGTAAACCTATAGCTTGACCATGCTTAGTCTGACAATTCATGAGCTTTTACAGTTTGTGCTTTAAAGGATCAATTAGAATTTTCACTTGTGCATTTCATTTTGCTTGTCTTTTGATATTTTCATATTCGAAAATTGTCCAAGTGTATAAATTGTCAAAGCGATTTGCTTTTTTTGGCAGTTCCTTTATGAAGCTGCATTTGCTAGTTGTGTGGAACTTGCAACAGACCAACACGGCTGTTGTGTTCTCCAGAAGTGTCTTAGCTGTTGTGAAGGTGAGAAAAGGCATCGGCTTATATGCAAGATTGCCTCAAATGCCCCAATTCTTGCCCAAGATCAATACGGGTATTAAGTTTCTTCTTTCTCTCCCTTTCTCTTTCCCTTCTATTTGTTTGTATTAGCTTTTTTATAAGCATATTTTTCGTCTATGTTCACTGGTGGTTTGTGATTTTTTGCATCAAGTTTTTGTTACAAAGTTGTGAACTGTTCCATTTCCACTTCATGTTGTGTACTAGTTGAACAAATGAATGCTAAGACTGTAGGAAATTATGTAATCTGCAAATTAGTTTGATTTGTTTAGACTGTTGTACGCATAACGTGCTCTAGTTAGTAAGAAAGGAGCAATAAACCAAACTATATTGACGTTGATTTGGGACAAGAAAATCGATATTTTAAAATGTGTACTTTTTTTCCCTTACAGGAACTATGTGGTGCAATTTGTGCTCAAAACACGAGTTTCATGGGCAATACTTAATGTTCTCAATCAACTGGAGGGCAACTACGGGGACCTGTCTATGCAAAAGTACAGCAGTAATGTGATTGAGAAGTGCCTAAAACATGCGAAAGAGGAACAACAATATCGTATTATGCAGGAATTGATAAGTGATCATCGTTTCGATCAAATCTTGCAAGACCCATATGGAAATTACGTTATCCAAGCCGCTATGAAGCGCTTAAAGGTTAGATTTGCTATTTGTGTTTAACATGTATATACAACATTCTTTGTCAGGATATTCAATTTTGGACTTCATGTATATTTTTGGTCTCATATTTACATGTTTATATGTTACAATTAGGCAACTCTTCGTGGTGCATTGGTGGAAGCAATAAGACCCCACATTCCGTTGCTCAGAACCAGCCCGTATGGAAAGAAAGTTCTTCAAGCAATCGCCCGTACAAGTCACATGTGCTCTGAGCAAAGCTAAATGATTTAATTCTCTTTTTGTTTGGTAATCCAACTATGATCATTTCTCACTATTTTACAGGTCAATTCTCTCACGTCCCAGCTGTTTCGATGAAGTTGTGAAATCTGTAATAAAGTAATAAATAGCTGCCATGAATGAGCTTGTTTTGTTCTCCTTTGTGTTTTTTGGTTTAGAAGTAAGGGCTAGAGTTGTCTATTTAGCTCATCAGCAGTGATGAAAAGTGTATAATGGCTTCTTATTCTGTTTTGACTATGAGCAAATATGACTCGAAAGTTGAAACCAAGCTCTTGTACAAATTATTTTTTTATTTTCTTTGGCGTAGAAATAAAGGTGTTTGATGGCTGGAGATTTTGTTCGGAGTTTGTTGGCAACTTCTAACTATAGCATCTCCAAATTTTAGGAAGTTTGGTTTTTTCCTTTTATTTTTGTACTTTTCGGCCTAGAGAGGATGCTCTGAGGAAGAGGCATATCAGTTTTTCGGCCACAGATGGTGTTAGATTAGAACCAGGGTTGTTTGGTTTAAGGTAAATAGCACTCTTGTCGAGTCTATTTACCTTTTTGTTTTCTCTGTTCTCGAATTTTAATTGAAGCGCTACAGTTTGTATTGAGAACTTCTATCGATCTCAAGCAAGCCATTTCAATTTCGGGTTCCGGGTTATATCTATTTGCCACTACAAAAAGCGCCACGATTTATCGATGGCATTTTACGACAACCGTGGCTGGCGATAATTAGCTACCACATACCTTTCACATTGGGAGGGGTGAAATGAAAAAGATTTAGTGACCAATTTGTTGGGATACAAAAAATCAAACTAGCTAAAATAAAAACGCTAAATTTAATGTGATTTAGGCAATTGTGCCTACGTTTATAGAGAGAAGATAAAATTTTATTAAAAATTACTCAAAAAATAGTATAAAATTCTTACACAATTTTTTGTTACTCACTGCACAACTCACACGGCTTATTTTCTCTTTTTTTTTTTTTTGTTGCTTTTGGTGTACATTACAACTATTACATACACACCTATTTATAATGAGGGGAAAACGTGAATCATGTTTTTCTACACCATGTGAAACCATGAAATTTACCTAACTAGGTGTGGATGACATTACACCAACACAATTTAGCTTCACTTGTCACCCACCCTATTCTCCTCCTCGGTCCTGGTCCTTAAATAAAGTTGGGGAAAATATGCTTTTAATACCAACCACTTGCAATCGCGTTGGACATGTATTGCGTTTTAATCTAATAATAATATAAATACGAGTGGATGAATCATATATGCTTATATACGGATGGTATGAATGTTGAATGTAAATCCTATTATTCATCAGAGCTGAAATTTGTTCCACATTTTAATTTAACAACAATACGAATGTTATGCAAATTCTCATTAGGTACACACACACACGCACACATATATATATACATACCCATAAACAAGCATAACCTAACTATATTAATAATTTCCTAATAAACTTCACCAGCATGAAAATCTTAGTAGCAAAGTGGAGATTGTACTTTTATGTTATAGAATCAAAAAGCATCTTAAAAATATAGTCTGGTTGTAGGCTAAAGGGAGTGCTGTGCACATGCTTCCTCTCTAAGGTTCGTTAAGTGGAATTTTATTAAGTCAGCTAACATGTCCACCATTTCCGTTTTCTAGATAAAATAAACAGGATTTATTATTTAGAACTTGTTTGCTTCAAATTTTTTAACATAGGATTATTTGCCTTTCATTTTTTTTTTTTTACTCGAAAAATTGTATGCATTCGATTACTCAACTTGTAAAATTCATGAGTATTTTTTGTTAAGTAAAATATAGAAAGTTCTGAAATAAAAATATATATATATATATATGTTTATCTTAGTTTATTTTACTTTTCTTATTGAAAGTTATATCGACACAAGTCTCTCAAGATGACCCAACTCCATGGACATACATACTTATAACAATACCAAATAAATTTTGGTGTCACATTATTCTGATACTCTATTTGTAGGAACGATAACGAGTCGAATCGAGTAAAGTCAAGTATCAATCATACTTAAATTTGACTCGAATCGAATTATTATTACCCTTGGATAATTTCGAATTCGATGCAGTAATTAGAACTTTAATTACTTTTTCTTTGGTGAGATTTAAAACAGATCCTATAATTTAAAAGTGAATTTGATACAGTCGCCATAATTATTTTAAGTAAGTTTTTTCTTCCAATTTTTATACATGTCATGATGGATCTCTGTTCGTTCAACAACTCTTTGTTCCACAAAAAGACGAGACGATTTTCCAATATTGTGCGTCTTGTCTACCAACCTGACTAGCTTTACACATTTATATTCTCAAATCCCACTATTGGTCCACAAAAATGATATATACTAACTTTGTTAAAAAAATTTAAAAGTTAAAAATAGCTTTATTACAAAAATGGATCACAAAAGTGACCAGGCACTTCTCTGCAAAAATAAGTAAAAAAATTATCCAAAAATCTTTAAAATAAAAATAGTATGAAAAAATTAGTACTATGGTTACCTAGGAATCTTGGCTACTTAAGTAAGAGCCGCTAAAAATAAGCATAAGCAAAATATTGACTTATTATTATGTACCCGACTTTTATGCTCAAATCCATGTTACTGCTACCTTGGATTAGAAATGACCAAAGAATATTGTGGCGTATAAATGTAAAGCAATGTACAAGTACGAGCATGTATGGATTCATATTTCTTAAATTTGATGAAAACTTCTTGTAGCAACTTTATATGACTCGTATTACTAACATTATGGATTTTTGGTGCTAGTAAAAGTGGAGAAATTTTCAGTTCGTAACGGGTTAGGACGGGTTTGACCCATTACGGAATTTTTTTCCAATCTGTATTTATGATTGTTCACATTCAATTATAGAACTACGTTAACTCCGTGAAGCTTTGATTATGTCAAATAAGTCACATAATAAAAGCGCACAGACTTATCGAGCTTTTTACCATTTCGCCTCTGTACAAGTAGATTGACTAGCCCGTTGGTTACGCAAGATTTCATAATAGTTTGAACCACATATGGCAAGGAATTAGGCATATAATCTTCAAACTATTAGACTTTGGAATATTAGTCCAAATGAAATAGGTACAATTATACGTCAAAGGAATGTGAAAGGTAGTTTCTCAAATCCAGCTTGATTATGACCAAGTCCGATGGATGTGGACCTTACACCAACTTATTTGTTTGGGTTAGTTGTATTGATAGGCGGACCCATGGGATAAGGCATGACCCAACCTCGGAAATTTGTATGAAATTTATGTGTAAACCAAAAAAAAAATATCAGCCATTTCTATGCAGAGCCCTCCTGAAAAAAAATATATATATATAGTATTATATGATAATACGTGGGTTCTTCCCCAAGGGAAAATCCTAGGAGTATATTAATGACTTAAAAAGCCAAAAAGAAAAAAAGTAATTGAAGAGATAGAGGGTTTGTGTTTAACTGCACTTGCTATGGGGAAAAAAACATATATTTGGCTATAAAAACTTGATGCATCCAAATTGAAATTTATAGTTTTTTTAGTCAAAATGATAAAAAAAAAAAAAAAACAAAACTAGCATATTAACCCAAAAATTATAATTTTCTCATGCATAGCTCAAAAATAGATTTTCATGTACTCAGAAATTTTCGGAAATTTTATCTCAAAACTTAAACCACAAAAATATTTATTAAACTCATTTAAAATCCATAATCAACACAAAAATTAAAAAATTCCTAAAAAATAGAGAAAAATGTCACATGCAATCCAAATAAATTTATTTAATTATTAAATAATCTCTAGAAAAATATAAAAAGTTTATAAATTAAAAATAATTCCCTTAAATGTCTCAAAACAATTTATTTTCCAAACATACTAAAAAATTCATAATTAATTCTACAAAAATCGAAAAAATGTGAGACCAGTGGCCATATTCCTCAATATTGTCCATTATCTCTACAAATTATCATGCACCACTATTATGATCAAAAAGTTACAAAAATCTCTCCTGAAAGCTGAATACGAATTTATTTTCACTTTTTATTGCATGCTCGAGTTTAATACTGATAATTGAGAATTTAAAAAGTAAATAGTTGAAAGAATATACCTAAAAATATGTCAAATATGTATGAAAAATATTCCCAAACCTTCGGAATATGTTCACGTGGCTCGTCGGAGCTCAAAATGTCAACCGAACACCTCAATTCTTTTCTTTTCTCTTTTTTTTTTCTTTCTTTCTCTCTCTATGTGAAATATAAGATAGTGATGTTTTAGTGTGCAATACGTGTGTGTGTATTAATGTTATGTATAAGTTTGACACCTAAGCATTAAGGTGTCAACAACTTGGTATGCCATGGGTTGCCGTTCGAACAATATACTAATCGTTTGAAGGGTAGCCACTACCCGAAAATATTGTGATTTATAAATTAGGAGAATAATAATAAAATAATAATAAAATAACTCAATTAAAAATATTAAATTAATAACAACCCCCAGGTTGTTATACTCTCCCCTCCTACAAGAATTTTCGTCCTCAAAATTGCTAACTACAAGTTAAGAAATTTTACCGAACACAATCGTGAATAATTTTGAATAGCGGTCGCGCATTTCCTCTTCTCTTTTCAAAGTCTCCTCTTCAATTCCATGTCGACTCCGCAATACTCACACTAGGAAAATCACTTTTCCTCGCAACACTTTATAGCGTCGCAATAATATACGCACTGGTCGTACCTCATATGATACATCTTCGTCAACTGTCACCTCGGGAAAACTCAGAACAGGTAAGGATCTCGAATATATTTCCACAACATGGACACGTGGAACATTGGATGCACATTCACCAACTGTGGTGGCAACGCTAACCGATATGCCACTTCTCCCACTCGCTCAAGTATCCCGAATGGGCCGATATATCTCGAGGCCAACTTCCCCCTCTTACCGAATCGAAATAATCCCTTTCGGGAGGATACTCTTAGAAATACATAATCTTACCTCAAACTTAAGTGGTCTTCGTCTACAATCCGCGTAACTCTTCAGTCAGCTCTTGGCAGTCTCTAACCTTTACTTTATCGGTATAATCTTCTCGGTGGTCTGCTGCACAATGTCAGGCCCAATCAATGCCGCCTCCCTATAATCGAACCAACACACTGGAAATCGACACGGTTGTCCATATAATGCCTCATATGGCACCATCCCAATACTCTATTGTAGTTGTTATTATACGCAAATTCAATCAATGGTAAATGTTTGTCCTAACTACTATCAAAATCCAATACGCCCGCTCTCAACATATCCTCAACAGTCTGTATTGTGTGATCAGACTGTCTATTAGTTTGCGGATGGTATACTGTACTTATGGCTATCTGGGTCCCCATTGTTCTCTGAAGACCCTCCCAAAATCTGTAGTCATACAATCTCATCCATGTATACTCGTGCTAATCGCCCAATTCCATCTCGTCGATTTATAGCCAGAAAATGTGTCAACTTTGTAAGTCAGTCAACTATCACCTAGAGAATGTCCTTCTTCTTTCGTGTAACAGGTAAGCCTTCTATAAAATCCATCGTGTTATGCTCCCACTTCCACTGTGGCATCTTAAGCTGCTGTAATATGCCCGCCAGTCCCTGGTACCCATCCTTAACTTGCTGACACATCATACACTTAGCGACAAATGTCACTATATCACGTCGCATCCCTGGCTACCAGAACTGACGTTGTAAATCACGGTACATCTTATCCCCTCCGGGATGTACTGCAAATCTTGAAATATGCACCTCTCAAAGTACATCCTCTCAATAATTCTCGGCACATATAACCGATCTCGGTAATGCAGCTTATCTCTCGATCCTAGCGATCATACCGGTAGAAGTGGGAAACCGGTTTAATCGGTTCAAAATTGAATCGGTTTGGTCCAAACTGATTGAACCGAAAAGCTGATTTTCAGAACCGAATCGAACCGGTTCAGCCTAGAAACCGATATGAACTTCGGTTCAAACCGCTTTAAACTGTTTCATTTGTTAAACTACGGAAAAATTACACAAAACACCACTAAATCAAGAAAAGTTACACCAAACACCACTTTTTAACTAAGATCGAACACCTAAATAATTCATAATCATTAAAAAAATTCAACTCAAACAAAAAATAACAACAAAATATAATTCCAAAACTTAACAATATTCTATAACAACATTAATAATAATAAAAACACAATCCAAAACATAATTCAAAACAAAAAACATTTGCGTCAACAAAAAAACGTTTGGTCCAAACTGATTGAACCGAAAAGCTGATTTTCAGAACCGAATCGAACCGGTTCAGCCTAGAAACCGATATGAACTTCGGTTCAAACCGCTTTAAACTGTTTCATTTGTTAAACTACGGAAAAATTACACAAAACACCACTAAATCAAGAAAAGTTACACCAAACACCACTTTTTCTATATGAATCACAAACTAAGTAATTCATAATCATTAAAAAAAAACTTAACTCAAACAAAAAATAATATGAAAATATAATTCCAAAACTTAACAATATTCTATTACAATAAAAACACAATCCAAAACATAATTCAAAACAAAAAACATTGTACTCAACAATTTAAATGAGTAACAAATCAAAATCTTCTTCAAAACTCCATTGTTGTTACTTGGGTTGAGTCTTCCACCGTAATCTTCGAAACCTTTGAAAATTATACACAAAATAAAATAATAAGATATTCATTAATAATCAAGTGAATCCATTTTTATCTACAAGTCATAGTCAATTTTATTTTTTCTTAACTAACAATTCATAGCAAAGATGTAAAAAATTAACTAAAATACAATTACAAAAGCACACATTTTCACAACACAAACATTTCACATGAGTAATAAAATAAAAAAACTAATATTTCACATCAAATTTATTAAAAAAAAAAAACAATGAATATTACCTTCTTCGAGTTTTTCAATCTCTTATAGTTCTTCTTCAATATTAATTAGCTTCTTTGATGCACGAAGTCAATTTTTAGTACAAATGAAACACTCTACAACCTTAGGAATTAAAGAACTCATAAAACAATCAAGCATTCGCCCTCCGGTACTAAAAGTAGATTCCGAGGCAACAGTGGACATGGGAATCGCTAACACATCACGAGCCATGGAAGATAGTATTGGAAATCTATGACACTGAGAATTTTTCTTCCACCAATCAAGAAGATCGAGTTACATATCAAAATCTTCGTTATCTTCTTTCAAATATTTTTCAAGCTCCGAATTACTACCATCACCCAAACCTCCCTCTAGCGATTTTTGTTTCTTGAACTCGGAAAATAACAATTTTTTTTGCGTATCCTTTTGCATATTAGTCTCATCATTTGGCACACCACTACTTTTTGGTTGGGTATTAGCACCTTCAACTCGAGACTCTTTTAGCGCTTTATAATTATTATACAAAAGACGCAAAGTACCATTTAACTTTTTCCCCGCCCTCGTTCTTATTTCTTCTCCATGCATTTTGCACAACATATATTCTACAAACTCTAGTTTGTACCGAGGATCGAGCACTATTGAAACAAAAAGGAGACTATTTATCTTTTCCGGATCTCCCCAATACTTGTCAAAAAAAAAATTTCATTTCTTCCCCCTTCTTCTTTTATTTACAATCTTCATTAACTATCAATTCTTTCAAAAGAGAATAAATACCATAAACCTCATGCATGACATTATTGGAAGTGACATATGAAGACCCCATAATTTTTAAAGTTAGATAAAAAAAGGTGTTCTACTAAAGTAGCAAATCTTCTACATTTAATCCAATCATTACTTAAAGGTCTTTTATCAACTACCATCGGAAGTTTTACGGGATGTCCATTGAGCCCATATACCACACAATCCAAGTGACCCTTCTTGTCTACCCATTCTAAATCTTGAAAATCTATTTTAAAACATGGGTCTAGCTCTTCCAACCTATCAAAATCCCTCTCGTCGTATTGAGCCACATCCAACATCATGTAAGTCGAGTTCCATCTAGTTTGCACTCCTAAACATAAAGACTTTTTTCTATCAATTTTTTTCAATCTTAGCACATTCTTTAAACTTTATCAATCTATCAATCTAACGGGTGATTGTCTCACATATCTAACTACATTTTTCACCTTCTCAACAAACTTATCAATGTCTTTCAAGCCATCGGTGACAATTAAATTAAGTATATGTGCAATACACCTAATATGAACAAATTCACCATTTAAAATGCTAGAATCCCAATTGCTCATCTTTTTCTTAAAATTACTAATCGTTATGTCATTCAAACTAAGTAATATTGAACACTTTCTCATCGACTTCCCAATACCTCATACATTTATCGATTGTTGAACTAATGGCACCCCCTTTGTAACTAGAAATTGGGCAAAAATTAAGAATTCTTTTATGCAATTTCCAATCATTGTCAATAAAACGAGCAGTTAGGACCATATAATTAATTCTTTGAATCGATGTCCACGTGTTTGTAGCAAGACATACCCTTTTATATGAATTCTTAAGAAACAATTTCAAATTCTCAAATTCACTATTATAAATCCCAACACAATCACGTGCAATTGTATATCTTGAAGGGACACAAAAATTAGGACATGCAATTGCCATAAATTGTTTGTATCCTTCATTTTCTACAATTTTAAAGGGGAGCTCATCAATAACTATCATCCTAGCCAGTGCTTTCCTAATAAGTTCTTAATCAAATTTCCAAGTTACGACAATTCTCCTCTACCCCTGTTTATCACTAGCTTGTATAGCCAATCGTGCTTGTTTAGTTTGAACATTAACAAGGTACTTTGAACATCTATGTAAATGAGCTTTCAATGCACTAGTTCCATTTATTTTAGAATCAGCTTGAAAGACTTCCTTACAGTGTGTACATGTTGCAATATTTTTTCCATACTCATTGACATATTGGATGTAATGCTCCTAAACCTTAATTCTCTTCTTTCCTTTTTTTGGTTTCGAATTTTGACTTAAGACTTTACATGAATCTGTTTGACTTGAGGGTATGGATTTTTCTTGTAACAACATCTACAAATAAAAATTCAATAATAAAAATTTCAGAATAATCACAAACCCTAGTATAAATAAAAATTCATACACAAACCAATGATAAAAATTCATAGTCAACAATACCAAACTATTCGACAATATTAGATTAATCAAAATTCATAGCCAACAATACCAAATCTTACTTCTCTTTTGTCTGTCATGTGTATATCTATTTTCAAAACTGCTTGCTTTCTCACCTGATCTTTCTTATGGCATCATTTTTCTTCTTACTATTTTTAATTGAGATATTTTGTGAAATATAATGTTTGGCTGTAGAATAAGGTGGGAAGTTTAGGTCCATGACCATGACCATGACCATTTATATCTACTAGTTTCTTATTAATAGGTTGTGTCATGTTCAGGCATTAAATCACTTATAGTTTGTTCTTGATAATTGCCATTGGTTTTTATATCAAGGTTCATGTTGAAAAAGTTCTTTCACGAGTGGTGTCCATGGAAACCAAAATATAAATCTTTTTTTAGATAATTGTGTTTTGTGATTTGGTAAGAATCATGTGTTGGAAAAAGACATGATTTGGAATTTGGGGTATTTTAAAATAGAATAGAATATTGTTAGATGTTGAAAGGAGTTAAATGGAAGTGAGACTATTCATGGCCTTCGATTTGAGAGCTCTTTCCTGTACTTTTATCCTTGAAAATATATTTGAATTGTAAGGCTATAGCTTGTAAATTCTGTTGACTATGAATTAATTTATCAATACCAAACTATTCAACAATATCAGATTAATCAAATAAAAAATTCATAGTCAACACAAACAATCAATAAGTCAACAATACCAAATTATTTGTAAGCCGAAAAGACAATATCTCATATCTTGTTATTAGCAAACAAATTCTTAACTAATTAATCACAAATATTGAATAAGAAAACTCACTCATCAATTAAAATATTAATATAAATTGAAAGCTAGGAAACACAAATTAACTAATCAACAATATCAGAATAATCAAAAGCTAAAATGACAACACCTCATGTATATTTGTTGTATGTCAGCAAATTGTCAATTAATTAACCAATCAAAAATTACCGGATAAGGAAACCATCCGTTAAAAGTTTAATAAAATCGTAAAGTGAAAACTAAAATTGAAAAACAGAACAAAAACTCTAATTACCTCTTGCTAGATCAGATCCTAACCGTTGACACAATCATCAACTCCAAAAGAGAGAGGGGGGGACTGCAGCCGGTTTTACTTGTTAGGGTTTCTTAAATGAAAATCTGCAGTTGGAAGATATATATATATATATATTAGGGGAAGTTTTGTTATTTTAAGGATTGGTTCGGTTCAGTGTGCATCAAACCATTGTACCACAACCTGTGAACCGAACCGATACCCGAATAAACCGAATATTTTAAACTTTAAAAACTGAACAAATCGATTAGCTAAATTTAAAACAGAACCATGTTCAGTTTAGTTCACCGATTCGGTTAACCAACGGTTTGCCCACCCCTACATACCAGTGACTTCCCTTTCTGAACACGCTGGATAAATCTTTATGTGCGTACACTCCCCCTCTATACATCCAATACGCTATCGATTAAGCTCGAACGAGTCTCAACCGCACACAACCAAAAGCGATTCTCCTACTCGACAAACTCCAATCCAAGCTTGCTCAATGTGTGTAACGTATCCCACTCCTTAAACTATAGATAAGCTAGCGAACAACGAGTCTTTTGACTCAAGGCATCAACAACTTATATTTGCCTTCCCAGGATAATATAGCAAATCAAAGTCGTACTGATCCAGGTACTCCATCCAACAACGCTGTCTTGTATTCAAATCTCGCACTTTGAGAACTTCGCATACAAGTGATGCTTTTGAAGTGTTTGCCACACAGTTCGCAAATGCTCGATATGCTCCTCTCTTGAAGCCGAGTATACCAAGATATCATCAATGAACCCAATCATGAATCGATCTAAATATGGTCAGAACTCCCAGTTCATCAAGAACATAAATACAACTGGGGCATTCGTCACTCCAAATGGCATCACTAAAAACTCACAATGTCTGTATCTCATATGAAATATCGTCTTTAGCACATCTGATTCCAGCACTCACACCTGATGATACCCTGATCTCAAATCAATTTTCGAATAGCAACCAGATCCTCTCAACTGATCAAATAAATCATCAATTCTAGGCAATGGGTACTTATTCTTGATTGTGACCCTATTCAGCCATCTGTAATCAATACACACATGCAACGATTTCTCCTTCTTCTGTCGAAACAACGTAGGCACACCCCATGGTGGTGTATTAGGACTAATAAACTTTTTCGCCTTCAGATCCTCAATCTGAATATAAAGCTCTTGTAGCTCTGCTGGTGCCATCCAATAAAGTGTAATTACTATCAGCTCAGTCCATGGTACAAGATTAATAGTAAATTCCACCTCTTTCTCAGGTGGAAACCAGCTCAAATCATCCAAAAACTTGCATACCATCAACAACAAATCTGGTCTGGAAACATCCTCAATTTCGCTAGACACATTAGCTAATAAGCATCTTAGGCTACTCATTTCACGTCCCTACTAGAACAATGGCTCATAACACTCACCCACAAATTGGACAGGTACCTTAGATTTGGTCGGAAAGGCTAAAGAGACTCGTCTTCAATCACAATTGATCACTGCTCGGTAATGGGACAAACCAATCCATCCCTACAATCACATCAAACTCAGTCATGTCCAACACTGTAAAATTCCTGTAAATAGGTGATCATCGATGCGAACCTCACATCCCCTGCAAATCAACACAGGTGTATCTCGAACTCCCAGCGGAGTCTCAATACGTAATATGGTATGATTACGAATAGGCAGTAATCCCAAATACTCAACAAAATTACGTGAAATAAATGAACGAGAAGTGCCAGTATCAAATAATATGCGTGCCTAACACGTAGAAATAAGTAGAATACCTTGCACGACAGGAGAATCCTCAACTCCTACAGAACTCCCTGGGAGTGCATATGCTCTAGCACTTGTCATCTGGCCCTATGTTCTCTATCCAAAAGTCATAGCTCGATCGATTCCCCCATTTCAACTTGCCTCTATGGCACTACATTGGCAGCAATGGCTGGTAACCGAACAAGTCTATCATCTCTTTGCATACCTTTTCTATTTGAGCCACCTGCGAAGTGCAATCACACTGTTTATGTCCTCAACCATGACATGTACGACACTGAACCTGTGGGCAAAAACGTGCGATATGCCCCTCATCGTGACAATATTCTTAGCCTAGTTGTGATAGACTAGTAGTGATGTATATTTTGTGGAGATGATGCCCAATCTTCCTGATCATGTATATATTATATTGGGCTTTTT
>MKEJ01003331.1:0-26952 GCA_001753735.1 Embelia ribes
AATATTTTTTTTTTTTTACAATTTGTACAGACCATTAATGTAATTCACATTTGTGCGAAAAATCATAATTATAATTTTTTTTCCAGTTCGGCCAGATCGGCTCCGACCAAGAACGGCTCAGGCTGGGCTAGGCCCCTTACACCCCACCCTTCTCTGCCAGATTCGACCAGTCCAAATTCGATCCAATAAATCAAGTTTCGGTGAAGTCGGGCTAGTCACATTTCGGTCAGGTTATTGTTGATTTGATTAGTTTTGAGCCAATTTGTCTCCCTCTTCTCTTTCTGGTTAAGACTTTATATTTCTTGTCCTCATCTTCGATCCTAAGCCGACACGGATTGACGACTTTAGATGCTGCCAAAAGGTCAGCTTTTTGCTACCACCTCCTTGTTGACGTTTGTGCTATTGGCAAACAGTAAGAGGATGGGATGTGATATTGCTCATTTTATGCCAAACATCCTCCCCTTTTTTTTTTCTCGATTTTTTTTTATTGGCGGGTTTTGGTAGACCAACATATGCTTCGTGAATTTTTATCTGTTTGTATCCATATCATACTGAAATGTGAATTTATAGTTGTAACATATCTAGTGGAATCCACTTAGTTCAATTGGCCGGCATATATAGTTTAGTGTTTGATTTATTGTCATTCTACGTTATCACCCGGTTAGGGATTTCACGAACTTAACTTTTGAGAATCATAACTTTTTTTGTATCGTGCTTTATATTTCCTCTTCTCAATACCATGGTGGTGAAACTCAATCGTTGACCTAGACTATGAGTAATTGGATTTGGATGTCGAGTAACGGATGTTGCATATGATAGATTATCAATTTATCTAGTGAGTTTTAAGAGAATTGGAGGTGGATGCAAATATTATTTTCTTGGAAAAGAGTTTGTGTTTAAACTCTATTTATATTGCGACTTGATTTGTTCATCCTATTACGCATTTTTTGTGCATTTCTAGCGAGGTATAGTATATTAATTGTCTATTTATTTTGTATCATGCTAGTTTGTGTTCTGCTGTATTTTTCTAGTCTAACTTTGTCAATATTTTGTATCAAACTAGTTTGTATTTTGTTGTGTATTTATAGTATGACTTTGTATTGAGACTGGTTGTAAATTATTCTGGAACGAGTTATAGTGTTGGTTGGGCATATGTCGCCTGATATTATATTATAATTTTTTTCTATAATTAATAAAATTGAAACTTTAAAAAATTATATTGGCATGGCCTTTTCCATAAAAAAGGGATTTTTTTGTTAAAATAGTTGGACATTATTCAAGAACCTAAATCGATTTACAAACTTATGAAATAGTTTTACGGGATTTAACTAATAATTTTCATCGTGAAATATCATTAAGAAATAGAATTTCTGTTAACAGAGGAGTTTCTATGTGAATCTAGAATGACTCAATTATCCACTTTGATATCTTATCTTATTAAAAGAAAATTAGAAGTTGATCAATAATTTTGATTTCTGGAAGCTATCAGGATTGTTCAACGGGAAGGGTTTGTATTGTTTTTAATGAACAATTTAAAGATCTATTAATTCTAACTGATATAACACTCAAACCAAAGAATGAGAATATTTACGAAACTCATAAAAAATAAGAAAGTGATTCAGACAATAAAGAAAAACCAACATGTTCATTTAAAATTTTTAAAAAGTAATAATATTTAAACCATGGACTAGTCACTAATCTAGTATGGAAACTTCTCTCCACGCCCAAAGTTATCCCACCATCAATAATTTAGAGGTTATTTGCTTACAATTTTTAAACTTTAATTAATTTATTTAAAAATTATATTATATTTAATTATTAAATTTATTTATTATTTTAAACTAAATAAATTAAAATTTTCAAACAAAATACATCCAATTTTTTTTTTCTAAAAAAAATAAACTAAAACCCCAATCAAACCCACCCTTAATTAGACATGGTTAAGGCCCACAAGCAAGCCGTTTAACCGTCGTCCCATCGTCTCCCTCGTCACTTCTCTCTCTGTCTCTCTCGCTCTCTCTAGAGTCTCCAATGGCGAAACCCCAATACTCTAACCAGCAATAATGTTCTTCGAGAGCTCAATTAAGCGCAAGATCGCCTCTCTCTTGGCCCCATGGCTGGCCCAGGACCCGGACCTTGACCTCAAGCTAGGGTTCCTCCACTCCCACGGAGTCGCAGTCAACCTCGCCTTCGACACGTCAGCGCTCAACCGGGAGCTCCTCGGCGAGTCGACCCGGTTCTCGTTCACGGAGTTCGCGGTGGAGCGGCTGATGGTCCGGGCCTCGTGCTGGTCCGTCCCCGCCTTTGTGGTGGAAGTTTGCGGTGTCCGTGCTGTTCTGTAAGAAATTGAGTGATTTTTCGATTTAGTATGTTTTTATGTGTGAAAGAAATTGAGAGAAAATATGTACTGTATTGAATGGAAGTTAAATTTCTATACACTGCCACTGCCCAAAAACGAATTGAAATGCAAATCCAATGCAAGTGTTTGTTCTAGATACATAACATATATGCATTATGCTGGCGGGGACCACCAAATAACTACCAAAATGCCCACGTAGTGAATTTTGGTATTTTGTTTGTGTACCAATATTTATGCTACCGGTGGCGGAAACATTTTCTCCTGAAGAACACTATACAAGGAGAGGCCTATTTATAGGCACAGACTAGAACATCTATTGTACACTGCCAGTTAGTACAATATTTTTTAATAAATTCAGTATAAACTTAATTTGGTAATGATAGATATTAACACATGTTGATATCTCAATATAATCATTTAGAAATATTAACACGCAGTGGTAGGGGTTCCTAGTCTACTTGATCCTATTATATATTTTTTCCTTGGAGGCCGCCTAAAGGGCAAAATTTCAAATTTTCTACAGGAATTTCGGTGGGATTTCAGAGGTCCCTGCTCACTCCCTGTCTATTTTGACACATGTTAATAACTCAATAATAAGGATGCACTCCCACCATTAATTCTTATGACCAAATGTCAAGAAGGATGTTAAAACGCCTCAATTGTGGAGCAAAATAATTACAGTATATTTTACCAAGTTACCCTTTGTTAGAATACTCAAAAGTAAATCAATATGTGGAGTGGTTGAATATTTAGTACAAATAATAAGGCAAGTTTTGGAAAAGAATAGTAAATAGTTTTTGTTTTTCTAAAAGGTCAGATGATCAAGAACAAAAGTTTCTCTAAAACAACAAATAAAAAGAAATGGAGGGAGTAAATGTGTGTGGATATTTTATTGATGTCTGTTTGGATTATTGTTGAAGGGAATTGGATGAGGACATGCAAAATAAGGTGAAACGGAATTCAAAAGACATGTTTTTGGAGGAGAGGAAGAAGTATCTAGCTGAAATTGATCCCGAGGTAAGTGTTTTTTTAAACATGTTCAGTAGGCTTTAGTGTGATTCGAAAGAGAAAAAACCATAATGTGGCACTGTAGAGAAGTAGATATGGCTTCATTTCAAAGATTTTATCTATTTATAGTCAGTTTGTCCAATTGAGGATGTGATGTGTTAGACTAGGAAAGATAAGATCAGAGGTGAAGAGATCTTGCAATGTTAGGAGTGTTTTCAATTCATGATAAAATGAGATAGTATTCTAAAGTGGTTTGGGCAAGTAATAAAGAGACTTGTGAGTTAGAAAGAGTCAAACTGTTAATGTATGGAACAAAAGGAAAGAAACTGATGGACCTCTAAAACCGTGGATTGCAAGTGATATGAAAAGACACGTGTGCTAGAAAAATAAGATGAGCAGATTGTCTTATATAGGAATGAGTTGCGTAGGAAAATTCACATTAATGCTTCAATGTGATATCTTTCCATTTAGTCAAACCCAGATTTTTTGATGAGTCGCCCACAATATGAAGGAGGTTCTTGTTTTGCATATGTCATAGATGTTATTGGGATAGGGAAATGAGTTTTCCTCCCCTTATTAGTGGTGCTTTTTGGATCCTAATTTCAAATCTTACTGTGGAAATATGTGCATCCCAGAGTTGGGCACGGGAATGTGGACTCAATAAATTAGACTGAGAACAATGTCTTTTAGAGGGAGTACATTTGGATTCGTATGTTGTGTTGTTGTAAAAGTTGATGGCGTTCTCTTTATAAAACAGTGGGTCAGCTCTTACTTGCGTGTAGTTGTCTTCTTTATGTACGGGTACCATATGGTCTGCATCCTGATCCCACTCCATTACCCTTGACATATTAAGTAGATATAAGAACTTCCACAGAATTATAGACTCCTGGTTACATTGGTGGGTTCATGTATTGGACAGCAATTGACTTTCGGTTTCTCATTCCAACTTACTTAAAGTTTTCTTTAATATTTGGTCCTTTTTTAGCCCACAAGTTGCTAATTGTAGTCACACAGTCTTTCATGGATTCCAGGGTAGTGCTCTGCATGATGCTCTGCAAAAATTATCAGAAATCAACTCCTCGAGAACTCAGAAGACTTCTCTCCAAAATGCCATACTTGAACGTTGTCAGTTGCAAATGTATGACATTAAAGTACATGTCCAGTTCCCTTTTGCAAATGATTTCCTTGGGATTTCATTCGCAATAAAAGAGTTCAATGTGGGATCTTTGGGTACCCATGGATCTATTCTGAGAGCTCTCATCAGTGCATTTATTGCTCCTTCAGCAGATTGCTCTTTCAGTCTCGAGGTGAAGGGTTTTGAGGTTGGGCTAAAGAAAAGAGGTGGTGACAGCTACCTTATAAGTTCTGTAGATGTGTGCACGCGCTTGAAATTCAAAGATCTTCAGTTAGTGGACTGCAACCTTCACGTACCCGAATTAATCTTTTCGGTCACTCCTGCAGAGCTTGCAGTTGTTTTTGTATTCTATGGACTCTTGTACGATGAATCGAATTACGCTAGAAATGGCAGGCTCCTATGGAACATAGCTGCAGACAGAGTTGGTTCTCTGATTTCCACTCCTAAATTTTCATTGCATAAATTGGTTTTACTGGTCTGTCTATGGATAAAGTATGTCAATACTTATGAAGATCTACTTTTATTAGTGGGGTATCCTGAGGTGGATATTATGAAAACAGCTACTGTGAAGATTTCAGAAGATTACACGTTTTCGGCATCAGTTAAAAAGCAATGGAGTTCACTTTCTGAATTTGAAAAGAAGCTTCCTGCTGAAGCCATAGCACGAGCAAGGCAAATAATTCGCTACAGAGCAGCATTGAGGCTGGAATCTGGAGAAAATCGTTATAATGCATCCTTGGTCAATTACCATTTCAAAGTGTTCAGGAAGATCAGTTTACACATAAGTCTTGCGTGGAACATAATTTGCAGAATATTGAATGCATTCATAAATTTACTCTATCTCGTAATATGGGGAAAGCAACCGAAAAGTGGAGTGAGAGTGATAACTGAAGATTCTTGTGCACAAAGTTGCTTCCTTTTAAGCTTGGGCTTAGTTTCAGTTGCTATATCCCCATTGAATAATGTCCAGTCTCTAATACATGGAGATCAAAGTTCAGGTATAGGAAGTTCATCCTTGGCTTTGCCTCGGATTTGTATTTCAGCTGATGGGTTTATCTCATCACGCACAGTCAATGTCTGGGAACAATCTTTTACGGTTTCATGTGGTCAATTGAAGGTTATTTCCTCCTCTTCCATAGAAGAATCACCGGAGAATAAAAAAGATCCAAACGGATACTTAATAAAAGAAGTTGATGATCATGAGAGGACAATTTTGAGGACTGAGCCTGCAAGTATGTTTTATTCTCCTGAGAACTGTACTAATGTTTCTGTGGATGAAACTGGGGGGACTGCTCACTCAAATTTGCAGGATCTTTTTGGTGAAATGTGGTCAAATTGGAAAAAGTCTTGCACAAAATTTGAAGGAGGTGGGATTCATTTTTGGGAAAAGCCATGGATATTTTGTGAGATTAAAAGATCAGTAACAAATCAAAATCTCAAGTATGCGCACTCTGGTTTTTGGAAATGCAGTTTCACATTGGGGAAATTGTTCCTTCTCTTGAATTACTCGTCAATATCAACAACTTCTTTGGTATTTCGGCAGATACAAAATGTCTACTTCTGGACCCAAGAGAATGTAGCTAACATTCTTTTGCCTACTCCTGTATCAGAGGAGATCTCACAACGATTAACTTGGGATGACAGATGCAAATTATATGTTGGTGAACTGGAGAACTGGTTGCTTAAAATGCTTCCACAAAAGTGTATTCAAATGGCATTTTTTATTGCTGGGCCTCGTATCAGTTTATCATGGAGAAAGGAGCTGTTATATGGTCAGTATGTGAATAGAAGCCATATTACTGGGCAAGATAAAAATCACCTCGTAGTTGAAGTCCACAACATTGAACTTGCTGTTTGGCCAACTTTGTCACCTGATGTTGTAACGTCTAGTGACTGGAAGGGATTGCATGATGCAGGACTAGCTAGCTTCCTGATGAAGGAGCATCAAGCAATCAGCATTTCTAATTTCAATAGTGGAAAATTCACTGGTCAAGGGAACATATCACTTGACAGTTATTTGAAAGTTAATGGTTTAGAGGCTTTCCTTGACAACTCTGCAGAGAACAAGAAGTATGGGCTTGTTATGCTGAATCCAACAACTATAAAGTTATCGTCGGTGAGGTAGGAATTCAAGACTTTTGCTTTGAGTTGTTTCACAGGCTTATCAATTCATCTTGGTGTTTACTAAATCACATTTTTAAGTACTCTAGATATTTCCAACTGTAACCAAAGCATTTATTGGTTAAGAATTTGCTTGGGACCGCATTTGTATTATTTACAGCTTTTGAAGGATGCAAGAAACTGTATATATTCCTGGCTTCCAGGAAAGGTCACATCTTAATGGGATTTTTCTTTTTGAGGGCGTGGGGGTGGTGTACTTTCTACACTTCTGGAACTTAATTACGAGTACATGAGTGCTCAGACATGGAATTGCTCAAGTTTTTATGTGGATATAAAATACTGCAAGCGTGCAATTATTGTTTCTCCCTCCATTTATGATAGTATAAACTTATACACTGAAGCCTTGTGCAATATGCCATTTCTTGGAGACTTATATTTCATTGAATATTCTTGGTGCAACTTTAGACTCTATCACCTAGCTTTGCAACAGAAGTTTCTCCATAGGGGGTCCCATGTTGTAGGGTTCCCTTGGACAGCAGAAATTGCTGGTGGTCCTGAGTGTACAATTCGGAACTTATTATTGCTTAATTTCTTTTCCTGGTTTGTTACATATCTCATTGTAAGATATTGCGAAGTGGTTCATGAGCTTTTCACTGCCAATTTTTTTCAACTCAATGCTTTTATATACTCATCCATATACATGAAATTCACGTCATTCTCTTTAACCTCACTACTGGAGCACTTAATTTATGACAGGGAGGATGTTTATTCTTTGGACTCGGCAGTTGTTGCAATCTCAATGACTTGGCAGGCGATAATTTCAGGGATTGCTATCTGTCTATTTATGGATGAATTGTTTGTTCTAAGTAAGGTGATTTTGATGTTGGTGAACTGTTCTATTCCAGCATTCGCATTTCTTTCAGTCTGATTGCAATTTTTTGTTCATAGTACATTTTCGTTTCACCTTCTTGGAAAAAGCCCCCATCTGCAAGTGGAGGTATGCAGCTGCATTAAAATCTTATTTTTTCATAGACCTTGAAATGCAGAAGTGTTGTGCACTGGAATAAATAATGAATTTTTCATTAACCATTTAGTTCATTTTTCTCATGTTCCGGAGGCTGGCTGTAGATGTATTGGTGATTCTTCATCTAACTTTATATCCGTCCAGTTTTGAGTGCTTGTTCAGTATTTATGCTGTAATTTCTCATACCATATAAGCTTTTTGCTAATGTAATTGATATGACACTTTAGGAGAGTATCATAGTTGATTTTATTTTATTTTTCATTTTTGTTGACATTTTTTGTTGAATCTTGGATCTATCTCTTCATCTACTCGTTCCTTTATTTGGCTTCTGGTGTATTATTTATATGCTAGAATTTTGAAGTCACTCCGAGGTCAATTACTAAAGAATTAAAGGGACTTTTTATAAACTTGAACTTTGCGCTCACTCTGTGGCTTGAGAAGTCATCTGTGAGATCAATTACTGGAAATTTGAAGAGAGATGCCTGTGATTTGATATACCATTCTCTCTATGTGTGTATTTTCTGTGACCACATCCATCTGTATGTGTGTGTGTTTTTTGCTACTGCGTCCTCCGACATCACCATCTTCACGTATAAGTGCTTTTTCTCAGTCTCTTCTTAAGCTTTTCCCCTAAAGTTATCGGCCTTGTGTTTTACACAGGGTCAATCTCTTAGCTTGAAAATGGCTTACTTAATGCAGGTGCTTATCAACTTATATACTGCAATTTTATCCGACATACGTGGGGCCGGTTCAATTACAGGTGGCAGATCTCAAGAACTATCAAGGCGAGAAAATTTGTTTGCTGATACCAAGATAGAGACGACATTGGTAACAAGGACAAAGAGTGTGACATTTGGGAAAGTCATTTGTGTTGTTAATGGAACGTTTGAGATCTGTTCAATGGAGATTGTCTTGCAAAACTCCAGGAATAATTTAAGTTGTAGAAAGATGGTCATGCCCGATCTGCCAGATTATGGAACTATTCTTTCAGCTGATAAATTGTCTTTGGTGTTCTCCTTTGAAGAAAAGGAAGTGGAAGTTAATGCTAATCTGTTTGATATTCATTCCGTCATTTTCAGAGATCAGAGTGAGATTTTGAGAACTTCAGATTATTTTCAAGTCAGAGATATGCTAAAGTCTCTTAGTTGCTTGTGTGAATTGTCAGTTTCTGATTTTGCATTTGCTTTGCGCTTATCAAACCTTGAATGCTTGCCAAATGAGATTGCACATGCCTCCAATCCATGGTTAGTTGTGAATGTCACTACAAGTGAGATTTATATGGCAGGATTGTCAGTGAAGGAGAGATTGATTGGTGTCCAGAGATCAAATAAACTTGAGTCCTCATTGGTTATTGGAAGAGATTTTCAGACAATTGTTTGCCGAATGAAGGTATGGCTTTTTGTACGTAGATGTTGCTGCAGTTACACAGTCTCTTAATCAGGCTTTGTTATTTCACTACCTTTTTTTATGTTAGTTCATGAGTTGTATAAGTTGTTGGGGGGTTTTCTTTAAGCTTATTTGTAGCTTGAGTCAAGTATCATGATGGGAGTAGATCAAAATGCTTTTGGCAGGGCGGTTCTTTGCTCGTGGATGCTACAGTCTTGGCTTTGTTTGCCGAATGTTTTGCCTCTTATCATTGTTGCATCAAAAATCGTCTACATGTTCATCCAGAGGCTATGGTTACTGGAACTGCAGAAGATATTGCTGTGCATAATGGCCATCCCAGCCAAGTCAACCAAAATAGAGATCAACACCTGACATGGGAGCAATTGGAGGAGCTTACCGTGGATCTTTCTCAAGTTACCTTTACACTTGTAGCTGCAGATGAATATGGTATAAATATATTCTATTGTTCTGGATATTCCCATTGTATGTTCTCAAACTAAGACCTATGGGATTACAGTTGCCGGCATGTGACAGGTAGTAATGATATGGATGAAGAGACATGACAAGGCCTTATAGTGGAAATTATATTATTTCATATCCGGACAAGATTAATGTGTGGAAAAATCATATGATTTCATTGCTCGAACTATAAAATAACATTCTGGGGACAATATATACTGGTCAACTTAATTTCAAGAAAAGAATAGCATGTTCTTCTCTATTTCATATGGGTTCTATAATTATAGGAATAGGATCAATTACGTTTATCATTGTGTCTGAGGAGGAGTCGGACGAAAAAGCCTCCTTCTCAGGTAAAAGATGTCTCCGACGCAACTCTCCAATAAAGAACCACTCTCGAAATGGTGTAAAAAGAAGTCTCACGGGCGTCATAATATTATAATTAAGTTCTCATGAGTAGTTAATATACAATATGTTTAGAATCTCATGTTAATTGGTTTACTTTCTTTTATACGAAAACATAAATCCAAGCATCAGACACATGTTTCCCGAATGTCTTTCAAGCATCTGCATCTAAAGCTTCGATAAATTATTTGGATGCATTCGGATGTGTAGCGTCCAAGTAGTGTTGTATTCGTCTCGCATATGCCAATTTCGGATGTCCATACTTCCCAAGACTAAGGCTGCTTTTCTCTTGTGCAGGTGGTTTTAGAGAACTACAATTTGAGGCTGATTTTATTTTGAACCTTGAAAATAGGAATAGAAGATTCTCATTTGACCTTTCCCGGTTTTCGGTTCTTTCACAAACCTTTCATGAAGTCATGGAACAGCAAAGCGGTGAAATTCAAATTCCTCGTTTTTCAACTTCCCTGTCAAGGGGTCTATCTTCTCATTCTGTACCTGAAGACCCTGCAGTAGCATTGCAAAGTACACATAGGCCCAGTTTAGCTCTTGATGATTCAAGTTGCTCAAACCCTCATGTTTCCCCAAACAAATCTGTTGTAGATATTTCATTGTCTAAACTCCTGCATTCAAGTCGACAAAACTACATCTTGAAGCGATTAAGAGTTTCTGTTTCAGTTCAGAGGTCTGTGCTGGAAGAAGGTGATAGATCTCAAAGATTAGATCCGGGATGGATTGGCAGCGGTTCCATTTCAGGTCTTGACTTGACAATCTCTCTGCAAGAATTACAGGTGACTGATACTTTGCTGTGCTTATTGCTTACTCTTTCGTTGCCTCATTCCAATGGACCAACTCTGTCTCACTGATTCTGCATAAGCATGTCTGTCCAGCCTTTTGCTATGGATGTCTCTCTCTCACTCTCAGCTGTCCTTTTCTCCCTTACCTACCCTTTTCCTCTATCCTTCACTTTTTAAAAATAATTAACTACTCATTACTACAAAATCTATGATGTGACCATTGCGTGATGATGAAAATGTATATGATACTGCAAAATACATGACGTGACTATTGCGTGATGATAACAATGTACTATGCAATGTTTTTTTGTTTTTCTGTTATATTATGGGAAGTGGATGGGCCTGATTTGAATTTCTTATATCAGATAATTCTTTCGGCTGTTGAGTCCTTGTCTGGGATTTCCAGCAAAGAGAAATCTATTAATATTGGCGATAGGCACTGGTCCCTGGACCAAGAATCAGATAGAAGTTTGGCTGGAGTGCTTCCTGATGGTACTTTTGGGAAACTTTGGTTGGTGTTTTCTATTTAAGAAATTAAACTTGATAGAGTTTTATTTTTGGTTCAGGAGCTATTGTTGCAATTCAAGATGTTGATAAGCACATGTATATCACGGTCGACAGTGTAGAAGGCAAATACACTTTGGTTGGTGCAATTCATTACTCTCTTGTGGGTGAGAGGGCATTATTCAGGGTTTGGATTTCGGCTTACTTTTTACTATGCTTCCATTTTATGAGTATAGTGCACGTTGCTTTCCTCTTTGATTTTTGGTCCATCATAGCTGTGTTGTTTCAAACAAAAGGAGCTTTTGAGTGCTGACTCAAACTTGCAGCTACAAGGTTAACTGTGTGTTCAGTCACAAAGGAATAAGAAAATTAATAATAATGTAGGGGTTTTGAAATACAGATGCAGGGACACTTCTTCAACAAACACCTAATGAGCGATTGGGCAGAAACACTCAACTGAGGCTTAATTAGTGCAAATTCTTTGGCAAATGCCGCAAATCCCATATCCGTGTCTGAATCTACTGTTTGAAGCTCCCCTAAACGAATCAATAATTTTTTATTTTTGATGAAAGCAACAAATCAATATTTTAGTTGAGCTTCGATTTTACTCTAGCAGGTTTTTTGCATGCTCCCTTTTTTGCATTTTATGCCTTAATCTTCTCTTTCATTTCCATTCCTCTCTAGTTGATCTTTGTAGCAGTGTTGGTTATATTTTCCTACTCTTTCTTTTTTGCAATTTATCTCCCTGATTTTTCGTATGAATAACACTTAGGTGAAGTATCAAAATCAGAAGAGATGGGGTTCATCAGCATTATGGTTTTCCTTAATTTCTTTGCATGCTAAGAGTAGTTCAGGGGAACCATTACGTCTGAATTATCGCAAAGGATCTGGTTTTGTTGATATTTCTTGTTCAAGCAATGATTCGGAGGCACTTTGGAAAACAATTGCTTGTAACTCTGAGAATGAAAAGGCTGAGATGGAGCCTGAATCCTACAGTTTCTCCGCCCGGAATACATTCTATTTTGTGAACAAGAAGATTGATCAAGCTGTTGCTTTTGTTGATGAGGTTCCGGAGTTCGTAAGCAAACCTGGAAATTCGTTCAAGTGGAAAGTATTCCAGGATTTTTCTCTAGTTCATGGTGTTCCCTTGCAGGATAGTCACAGTAGGGTGTCATCTACTACTAATTTCCATAATAATCATGTGAACCAAAACAGTTCCTCTAGACGAACTGGATATAGTCCTCGTATTGATGTTACAGCTGACAAAGTCATTGTTACTATAGTACATGAACTTCCAGATACAAAGGAGACCTTCCCACTCCTCCAGGCATCGATATCTACCTCTGAATTTGTTGTACAACACCTACTTTCTAAAGTCAGGGCTATGAGCAGACTAAGTTTTGTGCTGTACTACTTTGACGGGCAAAGCAATTTATGGTGAGTAGTTTGCTTTATGAGAAGCAAATTCCAGTTATGATCAAGAAGTCGTTATTTTCTATATTTACTGCAGGAGAAAATTTGTTGACCCAGTTGATATATGTGTCTTTTATCGCTCTCGGTTCCAATTTCAAAGCTCAAGAATTGGACTGCATACCGTGTCTGTTAGTTTTTATGCTGGAATGAAAGAGGTCAATATTCATTAGCTGATAATTGTTATCATCATCCAAATATTCGATTTGTTCTTCTTCTATCAAGAAGTTATTATTTATTTTTGTTTTGTTTTGGGGCTCATAATGTGGCTTCTTTGGCAGTTTGGGGTTTCAGTAACTGAGCTTTCATTGGACATACTGCTGTTTGTCATTGGAACGCTGAATTTGGCAGGTCCATATGCAATAAAAGTCTCCAAGATTTTGTCCAACTGCTGCAAGGTCCATTAATTTCATGTGACTGATTATATGGAGCATTTTCTTTTATTTGGCTTTCTCATAGCCATAGTTGTGTTTTTTGTTTTTTGTCTCTTGTTCATGCATGCTTGTCTACTTCTATGTGCATTGATTAGTTATTCATCATCCAATTCTTAAATCCCAAATCCCAAGATTTTGGGGTCGGCTAAATGGAACCAAAATAAGTTATCATGTTAGGGTTTTAACTTGAATTTTTAGATGCCATTCTTTCGTATCTAAGGCAACTTGCTCATCTACTTTTCTAATACATGTCTTTGTGTGTGAATTGCATCCACGTTTGTAGAGGTCTACCCTTACTTTCCTTTTTATTCCCACATTAATATTGTGCTCTTTCTAATCGTGCCCTCACTGGTCTCCTTATTACATGCCATACCACCTTAGATGACTATCTCTCATTTTATCCTCAATTGGAGCACTCCTAAACTTACTCGGATTTCTTCATATCTATTTTATTTTTTCTAGTCTTTCCGGTGCATCTATCTAAACATGCATATTTTTGTTATACCCATCTTGTGTTCATCTTGTTTCTTAGTTGTTCCTGCGGTGGTCATATAAGAACTTTTTAACCTTAGAGCCATATTGGATCAGATAAAACTCCGGTAGTACTTATCCTCTTCATCCATTCCGATAGGCTATTTTAATCTTAAATAATTAACTTTTTTATCATGTGCTTCTTTTAGAAGCAAGCTAAAAGTTTTGTACTTTTTTATTTGATAAGCAGAAACAAGCTATGTCCTTGTTCTAGATTGGTGGTGCTATTCATGCTCATATTTTCTGGAAACCTTTAACTTGTGCGACTGAAAAGGAACACATTTAATTTGAAATTAGGGTTCTCCCATAAACCCCAGATAGGGGACTGAAATTTATGTCCTTTGGTTCTGTGTGGGACAGTGGTAATTTTGTGTGAAGTTAATTGATGTCCAACACTTGTAGCTTGTGCTAATATACATTCTGACCAACTTGGCGTGAAGGCGTCATTGCTTCTATTATCGTTAGGGTCCTAGTTTCATAATATAGTTTCATCATGGTCATTCAGAGCAGCTTCAGGAATTTGTAGAATGCTTGCGGATATTGAAATTTTAATTGGTTCGGGGTAGAGGTTCTTATTGATGGAAGATGAACTTTGGGTTGTTTTCTTTTCCAGTACAGATAGAGGACCAGACTGAATCGACTTGTATCTTTATGATTTAGCAGTGGCATTGGTTTGAGCACTAGGTGTGACTGTGGTTTTGGCATTTCTGTTCTGTGTTTGATCTGAAAAGTTTTGGAGGATGTTCTTGTGTTATCTTTAGCTCCATAGATATCTAAAAAGTTTCAGCAATTGCATCATACTGTGTTCTGTGTCCATATTCACGTTCTATGTATTAGGACACGACTCTGTACATGACATCAAGATGTAGTCTAATTGGTATATAGTACAGGTGCAAAATCACTGCGGTTTAGATCTCCTTTGTCACTTTTACGATAATCAAGAGGCATCAGTTGCTAGTAAACAAGGGAGTACCGTTTTCTTGAGGTATTACCTTTCGACTGCTAGGACTCTTTTAGAGTATAATGAGATTGCTTTGCTATTTACTCCTAGTGTTGTTTTTGTTCTTTCCTTTCTCCCCTAAATTCATAGAGTGTATTTTTGATGAAGTATATTTGGGCTTGATTTTCTCATTTTTCAAAGGCACTTGGCTTGTATGCATCAAACTCCAGAAGCATCAAATGTCTTGTTACAGCTTGCTCGAGGAGCTTATTTGACTTCTCCAATTAATAGAAGTCTCCTGGAAGCTGGATCTTTTGCTTGGAGAACGCGTTTAGTATCAACTCAAGGTATGATCCAGTCTATGCCCGCTCTAGGTCATACAAAAAACGAAGATATAAGTAGATATGATGTTGCCTTGAACGTAATAAACTCAATTTACCTTTCTGCTCCCTCTTGAGTTAAAAATCAAGCCAATGGACTAGGTTTGGCTTTATCTAGGTCAAATATGCCACCATCGAGATTGGCATGTTATATGTGAGCATCATTGTATTGGTTTGGCCTATTATCTGGATTGTATACACTTATCGTAAAAGGGGGACGCAAAGTATAGCTGTTATTTATGGTTACTCCTTAGTAGTGGTTCTTGAATGTGACATGTTAAGTAGCCGCCTTGTTTTATTTTTCCAGATAAAATTTGAACCAAGTTCTTCTCAGGCTTTTATCTTTTGTTGAACAGATTCCAAAACTTATCCTGGGCCCTTTCTCATTGTTGACATCTCAAGAAAAAGTGAGGTAAGCTTGGGAATTTTTTTTGTCATTGTGGCATATTCGAGCTTGAGCAAAATCCGGCAATCTAACTGGCCGATGCTGCACTTTTGTAGGAGGGATTGTCAGTTTCAGTTTCTCCGTTATTGAGAATATATAATGAAACTAAATTCTCCATGGAGTTGCGTTTTCGACGCTCTCAACAGGAAACAGCTGAGTCCGTGTCTGTGATTCTGAAGTCAGGGGATACAGTTGATGATTCTGTGGCAGCTTTTGATGCTGTTAATTTGTCTGGTGTCTTAAAGAAGGCATTGATGTCTCTTAGTGTTGGTTTGTATTGCCTACTCAGTACTCACTTGATACTAACAATATATATTTTGTTTTGGACAAGTTACAAGAAAATGCTTATATGTGCTTGTGCATGATAATCCGATTTCCAATTCTCTGAGAGTTTTTTGGGATTCTTTGTCTTCCGTAATCTTCTTATTTCTTGATATCCTGGAAAATCATGCCTTTTTTCCGGTGTTCATCATGCACCTTTTCAACTGTTTACATTTTTCTTCCCTCTTCTTTTCGAGTTTGTTTGTGCCAGTTATTGATATAAACTGGTATTGCAGGGAACTTCCTACTTTCTTTTAGGCCAGACATTACAGAGAACTTGGTAAGCCCCGAGAGACCACTTTCAGTTGAGTGGTCTGTTGATCTTAAAGGTGGAAAAACCATCCGTGTCTCTGGAGTATTTGATAAATTAACCTACAAAATTCGGAAGGCCTTTTCTGTTAAACCTGTGAAGATCTCGTTTAGCACTGCACATTGTTCCCTGAAATACGAAGATGGACATGTTGTTGATTTACACTTTCTGATACAAGTCATTTTAAGAGATATTCCTGTTATAGTACCCGATAACCATGAAGATGTCGCTGGAACTAGAAATTCACCCACTGCAGTAAAAGAGCAGAAGGAAATTTTTATCCTACCTACTTTCAGGATCATGAATTTGTTGCAAGAGGAGATTCATGTGCTATTGACCGATGTTGGTAAAATTCGACGTCGACTCAAATTATTTTAAGCATTTATACTTTCATCTTCTACTGTTTACACTTATCTTACTGCAGATCCATGTACTACTGTTGGAAGTGGGAATATTGGAAATCAGGCAACAATTACTCATGGGTTTACTGCTGATCTAAATGCTGACCCCGCCACAAATTACTTTACTGTTACTTTAACTGCATCTAATTCAAGCTGCAAACCTGTGAGTAGTGGTGACTGTGTGAGGAAGTTGCAGAAGCAAAAGAAAGATGTTGCCTTCTTGGACGTTGATTTGGATTTTGGTGGTGGAAAGTATTTCGCTTTCTTAAGATTCTCTCATGGGCATAGAGGCGTCATGGAGGTAATTAGTATCCGTTTGATAGTTAATGATGTAATGTGTCTTGCCTCTTAATTGCATTTCACTAGCTGGTTTCCAGTATCTGTACTTTTTTTTGGTAAAACTAAGCATTATATATTTTGTGTTTTTTAACAGCTGGCTGTTAAATCTTGTCTATGCATTATTTGTAGGTGGCTATCTATACGCCTTATACATTGAGAAATAACACCGATTTGTCATTGTTATGCTTTGCTTCCAATCAGAAGCCTTTATCTAGGTGGTCCCTTGGCTTTACTCTATATGCTTAATTCATGCAACTGACAATCTTGACTTGGGTCTTGCTTTACTTGTTAACTTTTAGCAGGGATGATGTTGAAAGGCTTGGTTTCATGATCCCTCCAGAAGTCGGATCGCTGTTGCCACCAAAGTCAACGAAATCATGGTTCCCGAAGTAATTTTTGCGTTGACTGATAGATTCAGCATACTACTTCATTATCTTCTAGTATACATGACTGTTTAGGCTCTTGTCCATGAATTTATAACTTACCTGCCTTCTGATTCTAGGCATAACAAAGTGCGTCTCAAGTTGGTGGAAGAGCAAGCATCTGAAGCACTGTTGGACTTGGATGCTTTGTGTGGCCTTGCAGGGATTACCCTGGAGGCTGAGGGCATTTCTAGATCCAAACACATTATGAAGTTGGGCCTGTCTTTAGGACCTCTCAGTAGTGAAGTGGACGTATCACAAATTGTAACTATGGTTCCTCGATTTGTAGTATCCAATGAATCTGAGGATGCTATCATTGTCAGACAATGTGATTTGGAGGTTGGCTCACATTTTATGTATGAATTTTTAACCTCTTCATATTTATTTGTAATGTTTTGACTTCTGTTTTTGCTACTTAATTTTGAAAAGGATGACCGAGAAGGGATAATTGAAATCCAAAGTAAGCAAAAAATTGCATTAAGGTTGCGGAGTGGAACTAGTAAGGAACTGAGCCTTTTTGAGAGAGTTGTCCGCAAGCACAGGAACGTTCATGATGACTCATCGACATTTATCCAGTTCCGGCGGAATGAGGCTGGACTCGGCTGGTCAGGGCCAGTATGTGTTGCTTCACTGGGGCGTTTCTTTCTCAAATTTAAACGATCCTCAAACATCTCTGTCGATCAATCTTATAATACAAGCCGGACCAGAGTGCCAGAATATGCTGTTGTTCATGTTGTGGAAGAAGATTCTACTCTTGTTCTGCATTTCTATAAACCACCAGATGTTAATTTACCTTACCGGATCGAGAACAACTTGGATCAAACAATCATCACATACTATCAAAAGGTTTTTTTTGTTGCTTTTCCCCATTTTCAAAGATGCAGTAATGGATTGTTGTATGTATATTATATTTGCTATGATGAGAAATGAGAACTTAGAGTACTGTAGCCTTACTTTTCTGTTAATTTTCAGGATTCATTTGAGCCGGAGATTTTAGGTCCTGGAAATGCTGCAGATTATGTGTGGGATGACTTGACTCGTCCACGTCGGTTGGTCGTTCAAATTGAAGGTAGTTACTTTTGATTTTTCTTTTTACATCTGGATGTTACTAATTTTTTTTCCTATTTGGGTCCGTTAACATATGAATCACGTTGATAATTCTTCGTATTTTTATTTCTTTTTATCTTGAGTTAATACTCCGAAATTCTTCTTGTGACTGAATAATCGTTTTTTTTGTTGGAAAGACTTGTCTAAAAATTCTTCTTGTGAATGTGAATGTCTTTGTTACTTCAAGAATGAGCCTTTTGGCGTGCTGTAAACCTGTATCTCTAGATTTGATAGCTCTCCTTCCAAATATGGAGTTGTCTGTCCATCATAAGTGTCACCATGCTTGTACACCTATGATCTAAAGAGGTTCTTAGAGGGTGATCTTTAATTCTATACAATATGGTTTTGTTGCATATATATACCTTACCTACTCCAAATATTTGAAGGCGAAAGAAGATATGAATAGGCAAGTATTTCTTAGGGCTTATGACCCAATGTTCTTAATGAATTGGAGCTGAAGGTTGTTGGTTGACTAGTTGTGCATCTGATAACTTAATAGTAGTTTACTTGCTCGAATTTATCATGTGATTCATGAATTACATACAAGGAGTTGGTATCAAATGCATCAAGTCTGATTAAAAAAAAATTCTAATAAAAAAAATTGTAATCATTTATCAAATTCTTAATTTTTCCATCAAGGGTTCTTTACTATTTGCTATCCATTTTCATAATCTCAAAGGTTAGATGTCAGTACTTTTTAGTTTGATGGTTCCTTTTAGTTTTTCTACTTAGAGGCAAATAGTAAGTCTACTATTGGGTGTCAACTTTCTATCTAAAATCGGCTCAGTGTTTTGCCACTGACGATCTACTTTTGTTTGTAGGTTTGAACCTTCTACGTGAAATTAACCTGGACAAAGTACGAGGTTGGAAACCAATTTACAGGTTCAGTCAGCACAGAGGCCTGGGTTCTCGCTTGCCCTTGGATAGAAATCCAGAAGACCCTTCACAAACTATTTTTAATAAATCATTTGGTCGGCAAATGGTAAATATTGGATATGAAGTATATGCAGATGGCGCCACACGAGTGCTGCGCTTTTGTGAGTTTCGTGCTAGCTTCAAAAGAGATGCATTTTGTCCAAGCAAAAGATTATGGATAAAAGTCTCCTCAATTGCACTGAACTTACTTGAAAATGCCGAGCAGGTCAGTTTCAGTTCTATTGTTGTCGTCTTGTTTTCTTTATTCTTTGGGATTTTTAAAGGTTTTCTCATAGAAAGGAACTCATTTTAGCAGAAGACATGAGTTGTGAATCTCCCGCCTCATGTCTTGATGTGGCTGACATGGATAAGCTTAGTTTCATCTTTTATTAAACAACTTAGTTTGTCTGAGGATTCTGTGATTTTGTATATACTGAAGGAAACATATGCAAGTGAGGCACAATTTAACACACCAATTTTAGTTGGGCGTATTGAAAATGTCAGCCTGGTTTCTGTGCTCACTGATAAACACCAATACAACAAGATGAGCGTCCAGGTGATTTTCTTGGATTTGGTGATTATTTGTATTATTGTGGATGAATTTACTTCCCGGATACTGGTCTTATACAAATTATTTTGAGTGCAGTCGCTCAGTGTGGACCAGAAGTGGGTTGGAGCGTCTTTTGCGGCCATGCTTCGTAGGCATCAATCAGACCTCAGTAGCATGAATGGTGATATACTTCATCTAGTTATTGTCTTTGTTGTGTCGAGTTCCACTGTCAGACAAGTCAAGTATTCATCGGTTGTCCTGCAGGTGAGAACTAAAATTGAAATTTCTCTCTTTTCCACATATGTTCTCTTGAACTTTGGAACAAGGGTTAAAACTATGATTATCCTGGTGTTTTCATTATGGAACAAAAAAAATCACTTAATATGTTAAAATACTTGCAAAGCATTTGAAAATGTCTCGAAGAACCGGAAACATGTAGATGTTTTGGAAGCATCAGTTGAGATATACAAATACAGAGAAGTTTCATGGTTAATTTATGGAAAAAAAATCTGGGTGTTGATTTATATTGAATTCTTTTCTTTTGACCGCTGTTATTCCAACTATATTTCATTTTTGTCCCACTGGAAATGGAAATGTTTCATCCATCTTCATGGAGGCAAATAGAAGTTTTATCCCTTTGAAGCATTTCTTGTTTTCCTACTTTTTAGTATCCTTTTAATAACTCATCATATGATTTATCTGATACTTACCAACATATCTGCAGCCACTTGATATAAATCTCGACGAGGAGACGCTAATGAAACTTGTTCCATTTTGGAGGACATCCCTTAGTGATTCAAAAACTCCGAGTCGACAATATTACTTCGATCACTTTGAGATCCACCCTATAAAGGTTTATGCTTTAGTTGTTTTATTCTATGCTTTGTTTTTGTTATTTCTCCTTAATTGCAACAGTTCGCTTACAGTTGTTTATATCTTTTATGAAGATCGTAGCAAACTTCCTTCCAGGGGATTCATATTCTAGTTATAGCTCAACACAGGAGACGGTTAGGAGTTTGCTACACAGTGTTATAAAGGTACATAACAAACTCTACCTGCTTAATATAAAGTATAAACTAATTACTAAACAATCAATTAGATTTATGTATTTTTCTTTCTTATCTTGCTTCTCTTATCACCCATGATTTGTGAAGGCAACTTCTTTCTATGCTTCTTTCAGATCCCTGCCATTAAAAGCAAGACTATAGAACTCAATGGAGTCTTAGTAACTCATGCTTTGATAACCATAAAAGAATTGTTCATCAAATGTGCACAGCATTACTCATGGTCAGTCTGATTAATGATTACCTTATTTCAGTAAATCCGTAGTTGACTGATATGAGATGCTCTGAGTTTCTAGGTATGCAATGAGGGCCATCTACATTGCAAAAGGAAGTCCATTGCTTCCACCAGCTTTTGCTTCCATTTTTGATGACTTGGCTTCATCCTCTCTGGATGCCTTTTTTGATCCTTCTAGTGGCCTGATCAATCTTCCAGGCCTCACCATAGGTATTAATTCTCTCTCCCTTATTTGTTTTAGCATGAAAGAATTCTGATGTCTTATCTGTGTCGCATTATTCACACTGGTCCTGGTCTTATCTCTTCTATATTTCTGGTTTATGGAGGGACACTTTCTATCAAGATGTTGGATGTAACATGCGTTGAACAAAAACCTATGATAAAATACTCTTAAGGATGTCAATTCGGTTAACAAGGACAACTTAGTTTTGTACTAAGTAAACTCGTTCATCTGCAATTCATGTCATTTGGTCTAAAATCATAAATAGTAGGAGCATTTGAATGAAGATCGTCAATGATAACACACAAAACCCACATACTAGATCGTTTGGTAGTTGTGTTGACATCTTTGATCCACCTTCAATTGTGGTACACAGGTACATTCAAACTCCTCAGCAAATGTATTGATGGCAAAGGATTCTCAGGAACAAAGCGCTATCTTGGTGATCTTGGAAAAACTGTATGTTCCTTTTTCTTGGTCTGTTTTGGTTTTTCCATTAGACTTGCCTCGCGGTTTTTTTCATTATCGTTGGTTTTACAGGTGAAAACAGCCGGTTCGAACATACTGTTTGCTGCTGTCACGGAAATATCAGATTCAATGCTGAAGGGTGCAGAAGCTAGTGGTTTAAATGGAATGGTAGTAACTGTTGTACACATAACACATTATGTATTAGTTCTTATGTCTAGGGGGAAAGTGAACAAATGAAATGACATTGGTTGTAATGCTAGGGGACATAACGGTTGAACTCACCAATATATTGCGTTTAGCACAAGGATTTTTCAGCCGAAAAAGTGTTAAATAAAGAAAGCTATTCATGAATAATGCGTGTCTAGATGAGAGGTGATTTTCTTTTTCCATTACTTTCTTTGTACAAATCTATGCCCAAATCTAGTGTTAGTAGCAACAGTTAATGATGATGTGGTATTTACTTTAACCAGGAATGTGCTCGGCCTACCTTTTTCAAATAACTTGAGTCTCAAACTAAATCTATCTTGAGTATCCTGAATAGTTATTCCCTTGGTTTTCTTCAGGTGAGTGGTTTCCACCAAGGAGTACTGAAGTTGGCTATGGAGCCTTCTGTACTAGGTGCTGCTTTTATGAAAGGTGGTCCAGATCGGAAAATAATGCTTGATCGAAGTCCTGGGATTGATGAGGTAGATATGGCTTTATTTTGGAATTGATTTTGTTTTCTATTCTTTATACATATCCGGACATATTCTCACGTCAATCTATGTCTAGGGATTTTTCTTTTCACTACTTTGTAAAAGTATCAATATTTTGACAAACACAAGCTCAACTTATCGATTTGTACAATTTTCATGACAGTTAATAAAATTGCTAAAATTACACCAAACTTAATGGAATCAATTAATTGTTGACTGAGGCCGCTGCAAGTGGCTCACATGAGCCATTATTACGTGTCATGTCCAAAGGTAAAAAGTATTAATGACGTGTGTGTGTATGTGTATAAATATATATGTTCGCACGTGTGTATTTTTTTATATTTAGATTAACTTATATATGGCCCTAGCCCCCAGAGTCGCTTACCGGCCATCACAGCCCCCTTTCAGGCTACCGCTGCTCGCTTCCACCACACTGATCACCTTGCCCCAGCTTCATCTATCCTCCTCTCTCACCTCTCCCCACACTCCAGATGCTCGCTCCCTTTACCTTCTCCTCCCTCCTCTCCACCACTGCAATGCCCCCACACATCTCACCAGCACTCATGGATTACTTCCATCAAAACTCAAAATTAATCCCATCCAAACAAATCCATGTCACAATTTGAAGAATACAGTAAATTCTTCCTGCCAAAATGCAGCAATTTTGATAAATCAATATAATAAAAATTCCCATTTAACTTTATATTGTTTGAAGTAGGACTTCCTGTTTCATTTGGTACCCAAATCTGTGATCTTGAAGTCAATGTACCAAAACTCTGGAAACCCTTTATTCATTAACCAGTTAAATTTTGGAATCGATTAGGTTTGGACAGCTTCGGCTATTTTTTATTAGTTTAAGTTTTCATTTTAGTGTCAGCAGATATTTGTAAGCGTAAATCTAGAATTGTTAATTTGTTTATTTGGAATGCACAGTTATATATTGAAGGATACCTCCAAGCAATGTTAGATACGATATACAAGCAAGAATATCTCAGAGTCAGAGTTGTTGACAATCAGGTCACTTGCCTTATCTCACATCTTTCACTATTTCATTGTTGCAAGTCGTTTTATATCACTTACACCAGACATTCGTAAATTTTTTATTCATTTGTTTTGTTAAATCATATGCTCTCAAATCTGGGAAATACTAATAGTTCCGTCGTAATTCCCTTGTATGACCATCTTATGGTATGCTACTATTATAATTTTGATAGTTTTATACCATATCGTCTTAAGCAGGTTTTTCTCAAAAACCTGCCTCCAAACAGTTCTTTAATAGAGGAGATCATGGAACGTGTAAAAAGCTTTCTTGTAAGCAAGGCATTGTTGAAAGGAAATCCATCAAATTCTCAACCTCTACGTCACCTTCGTGGACATACTGTATGTGTTAGTTTTTCAAAACTTTTATTCTTTTCATAGACAAAGTAGTCCTTTGGCAGTGAAACCATAAATCGAATAACCTTCATTTGCAGGAGTGGAAAATTGGGCCTACAGTGGTGACTTTGTGCGAACATCTTTTTGTAAGTTTTGCTATCCGTTTCTTGAGAAAGCAAGCTAGTAAGTTCATTGTCAACATGAACTTGAAAGCAAAGTCCACGACTAATGATCAGAAAGCCATTGTTCCAGCATCATCATCCAAAGATGGATCAAAGATGAATCTTTCTTTGAAATGGGGAATCGGCAAGTTCATGTTCTCAGGTGTACTTGCTTACATTGATGGGCGGTTATGTCGATCTATTCCTCATCCTGTAGCAAGGAGAATTGTGAGTGGCTTCGTGTTGAGTTTTCTTGACTCAAATGATAGTTGATTGTCATCATCTTTTTGTCGTACATGCGTCTCCGTTGTCCTTCACAAGTGGTGCAACTGTCACAGTGCGATATGAATGATGTGATATGACCTTTCACATCGCAATTGCCACGTGTTGGAACCACTCCTTGAATTATCGAATTTAGTAGGATACTTGAACATATATGGTACTTGCACAGTGTAATGTTACGCCAGTTTGTCCTTCACAGATGTGCTGGTTTCATTGAATAGTTTCTGTTCGTTCAGACCGTATATAGTATTGTAAATCCTGTCAGCCTCATCTCAAATGGAATATAGATTTTTTCCGTTGGTTAATGCATTGTTAGGCTCTTTGAGACACTGGATTGAAGTAGCAACGACTTACCTTAGTTCGAGTGTCATGGTGTGGCTTGACTGGTGCGCCCAGACTAGCGCAGCCGCTTGAGTCACAACAGTAGTGTGTGATCTGTATAGGTTGATGTATTTTCCATCACAAGGTTACAATTGGCACAAACGCTTATCATCGGCACCTTCAATATAGATGCTGAGTCATGCTTCAAATAACAATAGATATGTACAATATTTTTTGTAGTTTATTATTGCGATAATGGGTGGGAATAAGTGACTAAGATCCCCACTGAAACTTGAGAAAGTGAACTTCAGCTAAGCCTCAAAACAATGGGAACGGCTCACTGATTTTATATATTTATCGAGTATTTGGGAACTTTTACTCGAAATCCTCACCATTAAAAGCCTGCTTAGCCCTGCCTATAGACAAAGAAGTGGGTCCTTGAAGAATGTGCTTGAACAGGATCAAAAGCAGTTTCCAATTGTTGTTAAGCAGCTCAGTACAGGCTGATAGAGTCGCAACTCCGTCGATGCTTTATCTAATCCTTGATAAAGTAGCTAATGCATATGCATGAGTATGTGACAGTTTATATATATGTATATTTTCATATTGACTAAGAATATTCAGAAATTTCATGGCTGTTTAGGATTAATGGCTTCGTCATGGAACTCTTTGTGCTATTATATCACTAAGAAAGGTTGTTAGGTCAGCATTACACTACTACCTAAGAAGAAAATGATTGATAAAACATATGGGGTCATTTGTTTTCAATTTCAAATTTTAAATTTGCAATAACCTAAAATTGTCTACCAGATTAAACGGTGGGGGTAATTTGGTTCTAATTGGTCAATCACGGTTACACAGAAGGCAATGCCAAGTTGGATAGTGAAAACAGTAATTTCTCTCTTTTCTTTCCAAAATTTCCGAGTGTTTGCGTGTGAATGTCTTCTTTTCCCCCTCACTGTCTCTTGGGTTGAGTGAAGAAAGGATGAGCTCGGGAGTAGGAGATCAGTCCTCTGGCAACGGGTTGCTGAGTCACAGACTTCTTTGCAAGAGGGTGAAGGATTCTTCGCCTGTGTTGGTCCAACCCGCCTAGTGGGTTATGGGGTTCGTAACATCTTAAAAATTAATTACGGTGTTTAAAATTATCTACTGTTTTTTTTGGGGTCACTATTTAGGGTTCCGAGGAGGAATTTTGAAATTATTAGCTAGTGCAGATCTTCTAGCAAATATTTGGCTCCATCCCGACTTTTAGAGACAAACCTGGGCGAAAACAAAACTTGCGTTGGCTATCATTTGGTTGGCCAATGTGAGTTAGAATAACAACCCAACAAGGGAATACATAGTAATGAAAACAGAAACAGAACTTAATTTTCAATGAGATATAGAAAAGGAAAACAAAACAAAGCAAGATGATACTATCAAAGTGAAGAAGCAATGTTCAACATAGTAGCCTCCTAGGAAACAAAGGCCGATATTATCGAAGTGAGTGATAGGCATATAAATACTAACTCAAAATGGATAGAAGAACAGGATTAAAGGCAATAAAAGTAAAGCATACAGAAAAATGTGTTACAGAGTGAGTTGCAAGATATGTGGGAAGTACTCGTGGGGAGGGTGCGGCCAACACTTGGCGACTTTGTACGTGAGCATTGACGAGGGTATGCATTGTATGTGCCGCTCTTGGCCTGGCGTTGTCATTGCCACTTCAGACAATCGAACTAGCAATCAATCACTTCCGGAAGAAGTGTCAACTGCCACCCCTTCAGTGGGTACGTATACATACGTACACAGTAGATGCAACTGCTAAAAGCATTTGCATAAGATTATTTTTACAGATTAATACATAAAAAAAAAAAACAAAAAAAGTTATATTTTTATTTTACAAAATTCTATTTCTTACTTTCTATATCAGATTATCTATTATATTCTCTATTGCATTAAAATATTATTTTTATATCTTTAACCATTACACATTTAAAATTTCACACATAATAATTATGAAATATTATTTATTTATTTATGTATTAATAAAATATATTATTATTTCTTTGTTTTAAATTTATAATTTTATTTAATTGATTAATTCAATTTATAAATGAAAATATAAATAAAATCTCTTTTTAAGCGAACGAAGAAAAAGAGGAATAAAAATAAAGGAATAAAAGAAAAATATAAATTAAAAAATCTTATAAAAAGTTATCTTATAAATAATATAAATAAAAATAGAATAGCTTAATAAAAAAATTACTATTTCCTAGCATTAAATATTAAATTTTTATAATATGAAATTTAAATTAAAATTTTAATAAGAATATATTTTAAATATTAAAAATTAAATTCAATTATATGTTTATTATATAATTTTAAAAATA
>MKEJ01003332.1:0-10734 GCA_001753735.1 Embelia ribes
TATTTTTATAACTGGTTACTATTCCTATAGGTACAGCTATTGTACCAAATTGAACACCTATTCATTTACCAATGATAAAAACAAATTGAAACAAGGGGGAAAAAACGCGTGTCATTGGAAAGGAAACTAAATATTTAATATTAATCTAAATTGACTAAATGATATATTAAAAGATGCATTAAGAGGATTACATCATCCGTCCATGACCTTTATTCCTACCAAAATATTTCTGATAACCTATATTTGATATTTCAATCAATTATTATTATATTTTCATAGTAAAACATAATTATTATATGGGTGAATTAAAACAATGCTAAAGGCATAAAGATTGCAATAACTACAAGAATTAGGGGTACAAGAATTAAGGGGTAATTAGACGAGAAAACAATTTGAATCAAATAAAAAAATTGGGAGCAAATTGAATCAAGAGCCAAGGGGCAAACTCAACTTTACCTTTCGTATATCAACCAAAACATATAGGAGACATTAGGAAAATTAAAACATTGCCACAAACAAATCAAGGTCCACATTCTTTGCTGGAGAGTACTAATACAACAAATTAAAGCACACGAGTGATCATCGGAAGCAACCACCAAACAAAGTTCTAGAAAAGCAAATACACATTAAAGATTCTTAGTGTAAGAGTACTAATACAACAACAAAATCTCCTTGCAGCAGAACATACAGAAAAGAAACTCTTTAACGATTGGCCTTGGCAACCCTCTCAATTTCATCCTTCTTCTTAATAGCATAGCTGCAAAAGATAAGCAGCATAATTGAGAAAGAGGGTCAATGATACGTAACTTTGAAAAAGAACAATTAAACTTCACACAAACCAGTTTTTGCTTCAGACTCAAATGAGCTGGTACAGTAAAAAACTCAGAAAATAAACAAAGGGGGAATTGAATCGAGTCCTTGTCAATTACCTGTTAGAGGAACCCTTGGCAGCATTAATGAGCTCATCAGCAAGGCATTCAGCTATAGTCTTGATGTTTCTGAAAGCACTCTCACGAGCACCAGTCGTGAGCAGATAAATTGCTTGGTTCACACGCCTCAGTGGAGATATATCAACAGCCTGACGCCTCACAACTCCAGCAGAACCAATTCGAGTAGCATCTTCTCGTGGTCCACTTCATTAGACACAAATAGAATCATAATTATTTTATGACCGACAATAACATAAGCTAATGAAACAAGTTTATGTAACCCCAACAATGCTTCCAGTTAAATTAACTCAATGTGATTGAAAGATGATTACATAATTAATTCATGCATAAGATCCTAAATCTCGGTTATGATTCTCCAAAGGATGGAGATATTTTACTTTAGCATTCCTAGTATGTTCTCTTTTTCCAAGTGATAAAAGTCTTGTATCATCATCTGGTCTTGAATCTCAATTTAATGGGGAGTTACTTCGCAGAGAGAGAGATAGGAGACCTAGAGAGAGGTAGGAAACTTAGATCCACTGACAAGTACAACGGCCCGCAATGTACTTTCAGTAAATAAAAAAGAGACGATATTATGTATGACGAGATCTTATGTGTTTGAGCTACATAGGGTTAGTTCACAGAATTTAGCTATGCAAGAGTTGGTACAATTTTTCTGTGATTGTCTGTATGTGAAACACATTTCAAAATTATATTTGCATTACTCGGTTAAATGTTATACCTGTTAATCACAGCATCCACAATTACTTGGATGGGATTTTGGTCAGTCAGCAGATGGATAATCTCCATAGCATGCTTCACAATACGAACAGCCATTAGCTTCTTACCATTGTTGCGCCCATGCATCATCAAAGAGTTGGTAAGCCTTTCGACAATGGGGCACTGAGCCTTCCTAAACCTCTTGACTGAGTACCTTCCAGCCGTGTGAGGCACATAATTGGCATGCTTTGCAGGGTTCACAGCAATGTAATCCTGAACAGAGATGTCACTGACCTGGAGCAAGACAGACAAATCATTACACGATATAGCCATGTGAAAGTGAGTAATACTATTAGAGAAAAGGGGAGCAGTTGTAGACATTGCAACACTTGACATGTAGAGCCTTATGGCTGCATACTCGAGATAAAAATTCAAAACTACTGTTAGGGTCCCACTTGCTTATTTACAGGCTTAACTATGCGTACACAATCTTATAAACACCCTACCCTTGAAATAAGTGTTCTCAAGAGTAGTCCAATATAACTTCAAAATATTTTCACTTGTTTGGGTAAATATGACACAACACAACCACTTTGCTTATTTACAAGCATTACAAAGTAGCTAAAAGCATCCTCGTTGCCGGGGTGTATACGTATAAAAACGAAATTTATAGGGCGTTGAAACTACATTAAAAGTATTTTAACTAAAAAAATGAAACAAAAATTACAAATCAACTAGTTTTACATGAAAAAATTGATGCTAAAAAATTATGAGCAATGATACCCTCACCAAGGATGCCAATTGGTTCAATCTAAACCAAACCAAACCAAACCAATAACTAAGTAATCCAATCCAAATCTAAACCAAAATGCCACCAAACCAAACCAAACCCAACCCAAAATATTTCCAACCCAATCCAAACCCAACCCAAAACCAAAATAAGCCAAACCATTACCCAAATCAACTCAAGCCATTTATCTTTTCAATATTTTTTTGTATATTGAGTTCTGTTTGTGCACTCAAATAGACAATAATATGTATTTTAATTTAAATAAATTACAAATTTTAAAATTAAAAAGTAAATTAAATTTTATTTCTAATTTGTAAATCGTTGAAAAAGTTCTCAAGAAAAAAGTACAAACATATTTATGAGCTCAGTAAATCAAAATAAAAATCTAGATAATATAATTAGGAGAGAGTAGATATTGAGAATAGAAATATAATGAAGAGGGAGAAAGAGATAATATTTTTTGTGAAAAAGAAAGATTGCAGTAGTTGACATGTATTCAGACTCTTCCCTCTAGCGGCGAGGGTAGAGTTCGATACGATTTGCTTTTTTGAAATTAAAGAGAGAATAAGGGGAACAGAGAGAGAGAAATGTTTCTGAGATGAGAAAAACCTATTTTTACATTACATATTATGGATTGAATCCAACTCAAACCAAAAACTAAACCAAACCAAAACCTAATTATTATCTTTAAAATTGGATCCAAATTCAATGTTAACTTATTTTTAACCCAATTCTAAATCAATCCAAATACATTTGGTTTGGATTTATTTTGAATTGAAATTTCCAACACAATGCAATTGACATTCCTAGTTGATAGCACGAGATGAAAATACTCTTCCAATTATATTGTGGAGTACGAAACATATTCAAAATAGAGTCCAACTTCATTATAGGCAACAATTAAAATTGGAGTTAGTTCATAATGTTTGTTAGCATTTTGGACATTGTAGTATTTGAAGTTGCAATATTGCTTTTTTCCCATCAATTAATGTTTTTTTTTTTTTTTTGCATTCTTCTTAAAAATCGTACTCTTTATTACTGTTTTCACTTTCTCTGTAGTTCAATCACTTAAATTGGAAATAGAATTCAGCAATTTGGATTGATGGTGAAGGTATTTTTTGGGTACATTTTTTTTTGTATGCATGTATGTGGTGATCTTTGATAGAGTCTTAAATACGCTATCTTTGTTACTGTTTTCACTTTTGTTATAGTTCAATCAATTTATTCTAGAGTGGAATTCAGCAATTTGGATTGATAGTGAAGGTCTTTTTCAGCACATAACTTTTCTTTTTTTTTTGTGTGTGTGTGTGGATGTATGTGGTGATCTTTAATAGTGTGAAAAGTTATATTAGTTGATGAAGCAAGGCATGTTTTAACTTTCCTATACAAAGTTAAAATAGTTTTATGTAGGGACCACATAGGTATAAATTGTACGGAGTTGACTGAACCTACGTAAAAGAAAAATTTACAATGTAAATTCAAAATTAAAATTACAAATACAAAATTTTACACAAATATTTTGGCAAAAAAATTATGAGAGGTAGCTGTATCCCCTTAGCAAACTAGTAATTTTGTCCCTGAGTTTCATGTCTGTCTTTTCGCTTGTGGGTTGTTTAAAGTTTGGATCTTTTCACTTGGTGTCAGCTCAATTTAGCTTTTTTTCTCTTCTTCTAAAAAATCGTTTCTTCATTACTATTTCACTTTTCTTAGTTCAGTCACTTAAATTTGGAGTGGAATTCAGCAAATTGGATTGATGGTGAAGGTCTTCTTTCGTATCTAATATTTTTTGTATGCATGTATCTGTGATATTTGATAGAGTTCAAATTTAAATTACTTAATGAAGAAATGTATGTTTTAACTTTCCTTTACACACTTAAAAATAAATTTCATATCTGTGTTTTAGCCTGTGGGTTGTTTAAAGTTTGAATCTTTTCACTTGGGGTCAGCTCAATTTAGCATTTTTTTTCCTTCATGAAAAATCGTATTTTTATTATTATTTTCACTTTTGTCCTAGTTCAATCACTTAAATTTGGAGTAAGATTTTGCAAATAGGATTGATGGCAAAGGCCGTTTTTGGTACTTGACTTTTTTTTATTAAGTATGCATGTATGTGATGATTTTTGCTAGAGTCTAAAATTAAATTAATTGATGAAGAAAGGTATGTTTTAACTTTCCTGTACTAAGTTAAAAAATAGTTTCATGTCTATGTATTCATTGGTGGGTTGTTTAAAGTTTGGATCATTTCCTTTGATGTCAGCCCCAATTTAGCTATTTTTCCTTTTTCTAAAAGTTATTTTCAATTTTATAACAGGCTGCAGTCGTTTATCTTGAATCTAGAGTGTCATTCCGCAATTTGGATTGATTATGATGCTCTCTTTTGGTACATATTGTTGTTTATTATACATGCATGTGTGATCATTGATAGAGTTTCACATCCAAATGAATTAAGAAGGTTATTTAGTAACCTATGCTAGCGAATCACTAGTATCCTAGCAAACTGCGAATTATAAACATGTTTTGAAATGCGATACACCTCGTTATCAAATCGCAAGACTTGGCAACACTATACAATTGTATTCTTTAAAACTTGTCCCAATAGAAGCTTATGAGTTGTTTAAATTTTGGATCTTTCCGCTTGAGGTCAGCTCAGTTTAGCAATTTCCCCCCGTAAAAGGTCGTATCTTTATTGCTATTTTCACTTTTCTTATAATTTGCAATCGTTTCTTTTGAAGTTAGAGTATAATTCAGTAAATTGGATTGATTGTGAAGCTCTTTTTGGTATGTTTGTATGCATATATGTGTGATCCTTGATAGAGTTTAAAATATAAATTACTTATTCATGGGAAAATCATATCTCCTCGAAGATGGAGAACAGTTACGACGGCCAAGGATCTAGCCCATTAAAGGCATTCCCGCCACCCGAAGAATTTTAATCCCTCTACCCCAAACTTTATAGAAGCTAGATGTAGAGAATGCCCATGCCAGACACTTGAACTTAAAAATAGAACTGGAGATGAATGGTAGTCTCTAGTTCAAGATATCAATGTAGCAAACCCCTATTTTTGTTCTTGGAAAGTTGGGATCTTTTCCCTTGAGGTCAGCTCAATTGAGCATTTTTGAATAAAAAATCACATCTTCATTATTATTTTCACTTTTGTTATAGATTGCAATTTTTTCTCTTAAATTTAGATTACAATTCTGCAAATTGGATTGATTATGAAGCTATTCTTTGGCTCGTATTGTTTGTGTATAATTTTCACTTTTGTTATGTTTTGCAATTGTTTCTCGTCAAGTTAGAGTATAATTCAGCTCATTTGATTGACGGTGAAGCTCTTTTTTTGGTACATATTGTTGTTTATATACATATGTATATGTGGTATTTGATAGAGTTTAAAAAGCCAAAAATCACTTAATTTAATTAATAGGGTAATGTTGACTATCAAATAAATAAATAAATAAATAAAAATTAAAAGGGTAAGGTTTTAACTTTGCCACTGTAATAAAGAGATTGAAATAAGATGTGAGAAGTACTTATTATTTTTTTCTAGAGCTTTTAATTGTCATAACAAAGTATAGATGCAACAAGATGCCCCTTATTGAGTAAGTCAGTGTTTTCCTATATATTTCATTTTTCTTTTACCTTATATCTGCATGATTTCCTTAAAATTAAGTAGTCGTTGGAAAATGAGTTAAAAAATGATTCATTAGGTTCTCGATTATTCACAATGGGGTGAATCATTTGTTTCTATTCTTAACTAAAGAACTGGAAAAAAAATATATCTTCTTTTTTCTTTAGTTCTTTTTTCCTTCACACAAATTGTGTTGCTAAATTTATGTAGGTAAATTCGTATAAATTTTCAAGAAATTGAATAATCAGAAATTTTGAACCATGGGTGCTACTAAAAAATCTGTGAAGATTGAACCAGTAGATCCATTTGAGCCTCAAAATTCAGCTCCACAGAGTGCCAGTGGCATTAAAGTAGCTCCAATGGAGGACCCATATGCAACCGATTATTCGACCTCATTCGACGACACTTTATCGGGAACAGAAAATTGTACCGGAATGAGTGATAATGAAGTAGAATCATCACAGTTATATGGTTCTGAGAGTTTCCCATTTGATGGGTTTAGTAGCATATTCCCAATAAGGTAACTTGCTTTCCATTTTTCACACTTGCATTTGTTTAATATTTTTTGCGTACTGAGCAATTCTATGTAATTACAGTTCATAGAATCAGTTATCGGATATATGATGGTGAAGTTTGATACAGTAACGAGTTTTATGCGTACATGTATGTATGAGTAGCGAGCGTATACAATTTTATAACTAGCTCGTACGACTCTCAAGTGCTCTTGCTATAGTAATCTCCATGTTCTTGTCATAAATTTGTCTAATCGCAAAAGAATCCGTTCTAGCTAGATGTTAAGCACTCGTCCCACTTTAGAATCTCACAAATCAAGGAATATATAGCTCAAAATGAGATTTTTGCTATCAATTGGTCGTGTTATTAGAACCAAGTTGATGGTGACAAATGTATTTCATTATTAGCATTGCTTCACTTTTAGTTGGTATAGCGACAATAATTACTATTATTTTTCTAAGAGATAATTTCCTGAAGTTGAATATCAGGAAACTAGTTCTTTTGTTTTAACCATTTCGTGCGTGACACAGATTTCAACAGAAAGATAACGAGAATAGCATCGCCAATCATAAGCCCAATAACTTGTATGCATTAAATTGCTCTAAGTTGAAATTATCATCTGCTACTTTAGGAAGAAGAAGTTGACTTCTCAGTGGAGAAACTATATACGCCCGTTGATGTGGAGGTGCAAATGGGCACAATTGAAAATGATGGAATTTCGGTCACAAGCATCAAAATATGAAAGAGAGATTGCGAGGCTTGAGAAGAGAAAACAACTAAAGTCACATCATGGAGAATTAGGAAATTTGGGTACAAATTTTTTGCCGTCGACTTCCCAAAGTCAGGGAGAGAAGGCAATGAAAAGGAGAAAGAGAAAGAGAGTCGAAGATGATCCAGCTGATATTGCATCATATTTGTCACAGCACAACCTTTTCTCCTATGTTGGTACGATAATACTTTCTTCACATCGTGATTTCACATCTTGATTTTATGATCCATTTTTCGTGTTGTGATTCCTAGACATTATGCGATGCAGAAAATAAGAGGGCTGAGCAAGATGGCTCTTCGGTGAACGAAGAATTTGGTAATCCAGGTATACTTTCCCCTCTGTCGATTTTCGTTATCATCCAGTATGACACAAATATTCTTCAAATCCTGGAGAGTTGCGAAAAACTTTTGACGATTGTGTTAATTATTCCCCATATGATGTTCTTTGTTAGTAATCCACTAGCACTTGTAGCCAGAGAAGAGGATGACACGAGAATCAAGATTAACTGAACTACTTTAAATACATTAGCGGACTTTTATAGTGGTGGAAAATATATTAACCCGATAAGAATGACAGAAAAAATAATATATATACACTTTCATGTTTATAACTCTTTTTGGTAACTATAGGGAGCCATTCTATTTTGCCAAACGTCACTTTAGCCTCAAGCCTCGATAAGGAAATATTCAAAATTACCACAATCAACTATAAGAAGGGGTATGGTTTCTCGATTTGGAGTTTTTACGTATACACAATTTTGTCATTTTTTACCTTATTATACTATGCCTCGAACTTTTAGTAATATTTTGTCTTTCCATCATTCAATTAACCCCATTAATTATCTATACCTTTCCCCCTACTTAAAAGAGATGAAAATCATTGCTTGTTGAAGCTAATATTGGTAAAGGAACACTCAGCAATATTTAAAGAGGGCTCGAGGTGATATTCCTAAATGTTACAATCATCAATATCAATTCACTCATTCCACGTATTTTCCCTTTTTTATTTTTCCTATGCAGAAGCATACCATTTAAATGCATCTTGATTATGCATTTACATTAATGACAAAGTTTCTAATTTAATTTAATTTAATTTTCTTTATTAATTTTTGTCATTGTGGGCTCAGTGATTGTGGACCGGAATTCGTCTGGTCGTGAAGTTTTTGTTATCCGCGATGATAGTTCATTTTACGAGACCCATGATAGCAATGAGTTTATTGGAGAAATCTTCCACAACATCGAGGCTGTACACTCCCGTCTTCAGAACATGAAGTTTCGGCTCATTGCTGTTCTCGAGGAAAACTGCATGAACTTCTCTTCGTCCGAGGATCTGAGCCTTCCCCAGCTCCATGATGGGCAAGTGAGCATCTCTCAAAGCTCGAATTTATCTCATGATGAGCAAGTGAGCATCCCTCAAAGCCCGAATTTATCTGCCAATGGCGACATGCCACCATTGGGAGCTTTCCTCAACGAAATTGGAGCTTTCATTGTCCCCGATAGCATGGTGGAGAACTACAGTGTGCCCTTTCTTGTTCCGGATATCATCGAGAGCACAGCTAGTCTGTTGTCCTCAGTCGATGTCACAATGCTTCAGCCACAGATTGGAGATTTGTGTGAAGCTGTGAGTTCCCTTTTCCTTTTTCCTTCCATGAGCTTTTATATTTTTCTGGTCTGTGTAGTATACCTTTGATTTGGTAATGATTTCCGTTTGTAACGTTCTCAAATCTGTAAAATCTATTCTGCTGTATTTTCTAGGTTGCTTCCGCTTTCTTTTTGAATTTGGTATGTTTTCTGCTCCATAGAGAAATAAAAGGTGAACTGAAATAAAGACATTTGTTTATTGTTCTTAAAACTGTTTTCTGGTTCTGAAACTAGAAACGCTACTGGAAACACATTTGACAAATTGGTTCCAAAAATATAGAATCGTAGTGAAAACACCCCAGGTTTAGAGGTTTACATTAAGTTGATTTGTTGGTTCCTAAATCCCGTATTTTTGTATGAAAATTGGACAAAAGATTTTTCAAATAAATTTTCGTTTTCACTTAGTAGTCACCAAACCAGAGAAAACGAAGGCGAATGATTGAAATTGAATACTTAAGAGCACAAAACTAAACAAGCCTTAAGTAGAGTTTATGGTTAACTTGGATAGTGATTAACGGGAGGTGTTTCTTCCTCTTAATTTCCTATATTTTTAAAATTAAAAGCAAAGCTGCAAAAGAATTATGTACGATACGCTTATTTCCTTGTTTTTCTTTTCGTTTTTGTTGTTGTGGAACTAGACGTGTTTTTTCTATCAAAATTGAAACCTAGATTAGTAATTAAAGGCATAATTTTGTCTATTGTTCTCAAACGTTCACGGATGTACGCATTTCACACACAATAACTTGATGTCGACAACTTCAAGAACATGTTCAGCAAAATTTTAAAAAGTGATTTATTTTTCTCTGTTGCTTGAAGATCAGCTATAATCATAAACCTTATGCTTATTCTATCTTCCTCGTGAAATTTATTATCGACAGATGATGGATAATGTCCAATTACAAGACGAAGCTGCTGAAAGAGAAAGACTCGTTTGTGAGAACAGAAACAAGCAAACTACAGAAAAGAACCAGGAAATAGAACGGAGGAGCGTTAAGGTAGAATATGACGAGGCAGCTCCAATTTCTGCTTCGGAAAAGAAGCCTGTTTCGGAAGTGGTGACACCTCATGAATCATCAAGGCTGACATCAAGCTTAGCCTCGGAGATGAATTTCTCAATATCTAAAAGAAAGCGAGGAGAACGTAAAGCTGGTTCCGGTGGGTGGCACCTGTGATCCGCTATTGTAAGTCAAATTTTCATCGTTTTTAGACCCTTTAGTTGCATTCTAGAGCTGCAGGTTTGAGATGATATGATACACATTGTACTCTTATGTACTGTTGTTGGTTTGTTTTCGAAATTAGATTTTTGGATTAATTTTCCAATCATCTGATTGCGGATTTTGTGACATATCGCTCCGTGTTAGCATGTTAAATCAATATTATTGTGAATTTTGATGCGTCCATACATGCATAGTTTAGCGAAAGAATCGGAGTTTGAAGTTAATGATCAAATCTCAAGCTGTTAAATTAAAGCAGCATTTATTTTCAACACATATTGATTCCCAAGCTGCTTTTCTGTTTCTGAAAACAATAACGTTGCAGAAAACACGTTTGGTGCATTGGTTTCGATACACAATTTCGATAAAGCTGTTTTGCCTTTGCTGGTTCAAAATTACCTCTATCGAAAACGAACATGAGAAGTAAGGACTCTCCTCATATCTTGATCTTGTAAACTACAATGACATCATACGTGTGTTTAGGTCCGAATCATTTCTTCCTAATGGAACAGTGTAACGCTTGCATCATA
>MKEJ01003336.1:0-15402 GCA_001753735.1 Embelia ribes
GTTATTACATTTCAGATAGTTGTACGCCATTGGCCATGATGTTAGTTATTTACCTTTTGAGTAAGTTGCGAGGCCATAAAACATGATAATAAGGCCGGTTTGAGTTACTATCTGATATGTTTTTGAATAGTTTCATTTAATAAAATATGATGATTGGTGTCTTATGTTGATATTATGATGTGGTTGAATGATAGTGACGTACTCGGAATTGTCTATACATTATGGGATGTTGCAATAACACAAGCCACAATGCGAACAAAATAGTAAATTCAATAGCAAATTCTAATTCAAACACGTAAAAAAGGCATAAGCCAAAACATGATCCAGATACGTCCAAAAGGTCAAATCTACCAAATTATTAAAAATGAAAGCAGGTAAAAAAGTTGCAAACATATGAGCCCAAGATCTAAACTTTGTCAAAAATGCGGAAACCCATGTCGTCATATGCTTATATGGGTGATGATATTGTTATATTTGAAGTATAACAATTTTTATTTCAGTTGTTTCAATCAAAAGGATAGGCATTCACCATTAAAGGGTGATATTGTTATATTTAAACGTATATCTAAAATAGGCAGTCACTATTAAAGGGAAATATTTGAGCATACCTTAAAATTTTTCAATACATATCAATAACACAGTCACATAAATTAGGTGGATTTATAAAAATTAAGCATTGATCAATCAAAAGTATACCACATCTAATTAGGAAAATTTATAAATTAAGTATCGATTAATCAAAAGCATACCACAACTAATGAAAAGTATACCCATAAAAATTAAGCATCGATTAATAAAAATAATACCACATCTAATTAAACATAAACCAAAATTGAGTATAGTACATCTAATCAGTTGGATTTATAAAGATTAAAAATATCAATTTATCAACTAAAAATAAATGAATGAGATGAATCAATGGCGTTACCTGTTGGAGAGAGAGTTGCACGCGAGATAAGATGCTACTGTATTTTTTAGTGTGGAGAGGGAGGGAGAGAGAGTTGCATGAGAATTGAGATACTGTTGATGAAGAGGGTTGCGAAATTATTTTATTTTATCTTCAGCTCGTGCAATTTTTTAAGAATTTGGGTTTTTAGTGTTCTCTGTGTTTTTTGGAGTAGCAGGGTCTTTGTTTATCAATAGTAGTCTTTATAATTTTGGAATGGTCGAGCAAAATTATTTTTAGTTTTGCAAGAAAATTCTATTTTCTCATTTAATTGAATGCTATAACTCCAAAATAATTTTTTCTTTCACAACTATTTTAATACTTAATTTTTTAGCCAAAATTTAAAAATATTATACATTTAGAATTATGGACAATATTATGAAATTTTGAATAAATTTTTTTATAAAAGGTAATAATTTATAAAATACTTGTCTTCTAAAATATTAGGATAAAGAGAATTCTAAAACTCATTCATTTCAGTAAAAAATATTTTCTAAGGAAAAATCATTTTCTTAGAAAATTTTTATTTTCCCTCATTTTTCTGTGTGTTTTTTAGTGCTACTAAAATCTCTTCGAAACATAACTCATAACATTAGTTGAATGTATAAAACTTATAATAGAGTTTGATTCAATTCTTGGTTCCTTTAGTATATTGGATCTCATCAAATACATGATACTTGGTATAGGATCTTATTTCATCAAGTAAATCAACTTAAAATATGCAACCAAATTTGTTGAGAAACGGATATTCTAGAATAAACTAATAGCTACTTATTATTTGTTGAGAAATTAAAAAAAAAATTGGAAAAAATAATTAAAATTTTAAATATTCTGCAACAACAATATTTTGATGTGAATGTTGAAAATTTTGTTGCCAAATATTATTAATCTAGCTATAGAAATTTGATGCTACTTTATCTGACAAAAATATTAAAAAATTTGTTGGCAACAAATTAGCCTTTGATTTCAAAGTGTAAATATTGAAGCCGAAAAGTAATTTTTGAGACAAGACTAATATTGAGGCCAAATTTGTAGCTAATTGTGTTTATTTGATTTCAAAGTATAAATATTGACGCCGAAAAGTAATTTTTGAGACAAGACTAATTTTGAGGCCAAATTTGTAGCTAATTGTGTTTATTTTTGCAGTGATTTGATAGTACTTTTTAGTTGTTTGGCAGACAATAATTATATCATTGTCGCGTTGGATGTAACTATTTTGTGTGTGTAATATAACAGATTATTAACAAAAATATCTCATCACTTAATTTTCAAAGGGGGAAAAAATCAGATTTACAGCAAATGTGACGAAATTCTTGAGCTATTTTGTTACAAAAACTCCAATTAGCTGTCATGAAAACAGTAAATTGTGAACATGTTACAGAAAAAAATTACATGTGTTTTCCTGGATTTCCAAATTTCATACATTTAAAAAGAATATTTATCATAAAAATCTTTTGCTACACAATTCTACTTTTGGGTCATGATAGAAATAATCAATAAAAGTTACAAGTTTTTAGGTTTCACCATAAGAATTTTGGAATATTTTGTACGGGGCACCTTTTGGTAGACCGCAAATAATAGATACTTTTCTTCATTGTTATTTCAATTTTAAAGTTTCAAATTTTAAAACCATTGAACTTATTAAAGCAAGTGAATCAATATACCTGTCTATTTCCGATTGGTCATACAACTCTTCTCTTCTTTTATTCTTCTTTCTGATAAGAATGATTTAAGGCACTTTTATTCATTTGGTGCTTTATTTTTGAAAAAGATCTTTGAGTTAGTTTGATATTTAATGGTATTTTTTTCTTTTTCTTTTTCTTTTTAATTCATTTTTCGAATTTATGCAGAAAAGTATATTATTTTTCGTTCTCAACATTCAACATTCTACCAAATGCTTTGTTTTACAAGCAAGTCAGTTAGCTCTTCTAGTATAATATTTATTTTAAAAAATCCTGATAAACTCTGAAAATTATATAAATTTGGACAAAGTTGAAAAAATGTGTAATGTGCATAGTTATTATATCAAGAGTTTGTTGTCTAGATTCTATTGCAAATTAACGAGTACATGTTACAACAAGAAGTGCTCAAAAAGTAAGATAGCAAAAAGTAAGATAGGAATTTCTTACATGATCTAATGGAATAAATTCCTACCAACTTTTTAGCAAAAAGTTTGCATAAATTCTTCACAATAATAGAACCAAAAAGAAAAAGAAAGAGAGGAAAGATTTTTACATATATAACCAGAGATGATATGACGTTCTATGTCCTTTGATACATAGCATCTAGGGTACGAGGGTTGTTCAAAATTAGGTTGAAATAAAAATAGGAAAAAAAAGAAGACAAGTGATAAGTATCAATATTTCAAAATTGTTAACAAATTTAATAAACCATAATTTGTTATTAATTGAACAAATTAAAAAGTTTATGTGATAAATAGTTATACCCGGAGAACAAACATTGAGGAATAAATATTAATCTCTTTGTCTCATTTTAATAATTTTGTATTCTTTTTTATTTGTCCCAATATATAGTCCAATTTATATTTTATAGAAATAGTTGCAAAGACACTTTGCACTAAAATGTCTTTATTTAATGTATTCATTCAATTACATAATCTATTTGTTCAAAATGGATAGTGGTAATAAGAGGTATATTGGGAAAGAAAGTAAAAATATTTTGAATTTTAGTAATATTAATTAATATTTTTTAATCTTTATAAAAAAAATAAAACTATTAAAATGGGACGTAGAGAATAGGATACCATCAATGGATCATTGGAATTGCTAGATTGCAAAAACCAAGTATTTAAATTAATCCAATGATTTTTGCGGATGTTATTACAATTACAAAAAAATATTTGGTGCTCGTCTCATCTTCGCAATTTCATAAGGCTTTACAAGTAATTCATATTCCTTAATTTTTCTATATTTTTATTTGCACTCAATTGAATTCTCATAATGATTTAATCATGAGTTTAGCTTTTGTCCTAATCTACATTTTGGCAAATTTTAATTTAAAATTGTTAACTCTTCCCCAAAACTTGTTGATAAATAAAGTGGCGCCTCTAGTGTTGTCATCTTTTGTGCTGAAAAACTTTTTATTTTCTATTTTGTCTTTAATTTATTTTCTTCTCCCAATGCCCCTATTCTAGTGCTTTGAATCAATAATATTACCTAGCTTTAACCTTTTCTTTTTTTATTTAATTTACTTATGCAACACTGAAATTCAACTTTCGAGCTACATACCAAAATTTAGAGTATTTTATGCCATATAAATAACAAATAAAAGGAGAAAGGTTAAGATTATGCGTTTAGATTATGTATTGTGATCACGAAGGACAGATTAATTGGTAAATAATGCTTTAATTTAGAATCTTAAGCTCCTTTCTGAGTTAGTGGGAAAAGCTAGTCTTTGGTATTATATGGTGTTTAGAACGTTATTTTTTTTTTTTTATTCCCTTTAACTTAAGAAAGTTATTTTTGGTAAGGAATTTGTAAAATTTTTTGTTGCAGGTTTATAGCTAGAGCAAGAGCTATGGTAATTATATATTTTATATATAAGTTTATATGGCCATTTTGAAACTAAAAGTTTAAGGGAAAAACTTTTTCTTGATTTATAGTGGCAATTAAAACAGTGCAAACAATGTACTTTTTAAATTAAAAACAGTACATTATGACATAATGAAATCGTCACCGACGATGACAAATTATACCACGGAATATTTTTTTTTTCTATAGACTTAAACTGCCAGAATAGTATTATTTTTTCGCCTTTTATTACTTAATATAATATTTTTTAGAATTATTTAAAATTAAATTAAAGAGTGCTTATTGCTACAATATTCTACAGTACAATTTTATCATTAACCAAATTGTATTGCTATATTCTTTATTTACCTCATAATAAAATTATGATTGCTTAACAAAATAAGTAAATCAAATTTAATGTGGCGGATTTCCCTATGTAGTGACAAATTCTCAAAAGAAACAAATCCTTAACTGTAAAGAACTTGAAAAGGAGATTTTCGTTGGCCTCTTTTTCGCCACAAAAAAACTAAATACCCAAATTAGCAAACCCCAATTACAAATAACTTCAAAAATTTTGTTTAATACTTGTTTGGGCTACTCCACCATCTATCAATTTTCTCTAGCTATTTCTTCCCTCTCTTCTATATCTTATATACTTTAAAACATTCGCACTACATTGACTAAATGGTTATTATTTATTATTTTAGCTAATAAAACTAGATTAAATAAACATGACCAAAATACTTTCTATCTCTTCTCACTTCGTTATGTCTCTATTATCTATATCTATCTCCATTATTTAAAAAATTATCAAAGTATTCTCTAAAGACAATTATAGAAATAATTGTAAAGGCTCTCCAATGAAAAATCTAAATGTCCTACATTATCTAATGAACTTTTACTAAACAAGTCAACAACAATATAAGCCTGATGAAAAACACAATGAGCCAAATACAAAACATGTAAAAACCAAAATTGCAAAATAAATTTTAGCTCAAACCTAAATTTAATTATCAATATTTCCTTTCAAACTTGGTTTGATAACTACGAGCAAATTTGTCAACTTATTGAGAGAATACGCTAAGTATTGCCAACTAACTAAAACCCTAGCAAGCAACAAGGCAAACAAGTAATCCTTACTTCTCGAAACAACTTACTTGTTTCCAAACTTGAATCACAAACTCGCTAGTGAGAAGTCCTTTTACCATTAGAAAACTCCCCAAAAAAATAAAAATATTTATTCTTTTCTTCTATGATGCTAACACTGCTATTTATAATATACTAAACATACTTTAACCCAAAAATATAATATATTTTTAATGAAGAGTTACTTATAATCCTAGATGATAACAAAAATAACAATAGCAACATAAATAATAACTCCGGGAAAGAAAATTGCAATAACAATAGCAATAGCAACAATAATAATTACAACAAATGCGATGATAATAGTGATAATAGCAACTTTATTGTAGTAATAACAATTCAATCTTAATATAGGCCTCAATCGCTAGCTCGCCTTTTTTGGGTCGGCCCTGCACTCAGTATGTAAGTATTTTGTGGCATGGACATCTCAAAAGTTTCGAGGGTTTGAGGCAAAATATTTCAATAAACCCTATCTAAAAAGCATTTTAAATTATTTTAACGTTATGTTAAAGCAATACATATTCAACTTATTATTATAACCGGATAAAGTATGTTTCAATAATGACGAAATAAGAGTCGCTTCAAAATGCAATATGGACGGTTGTTGGAGGAGGTAACACATCCTTATTACTTGATAAAATTATAATTCAACTCAAAACTTGCAATTAAACTTACAATTACCAAAGAAATTTGAGAAACAACTATGAAGCCGTATCAACTTGGATAGCTAAAAAGTTAAAGAGGAAATTAAGGCAAAACCCAAATCGTTATAGTTGTCTCTTTATTCTTTATATCATTACATCAATAAATAATTACCTTTTTCTCTCTATGCTATTTTTACATGGTATCAGAGTCTTCGGTCATTTAACCCTGACCTACTATTGTCATGCCTATGTTTAAACTAATTTTCTATCTTTTCTAGTTTAATTATCAAACTTTGATCTGTCTTTCTTTATTTTTCCTTGCTACTTTCTTTTACTACTTTTGATATCAAAATTCCTTCGTTGCTACTGATGTTTTCTTCTAACCATTGCTACTTCTACCCCTCTTTTTCCCACTATTCTATCGTTGATATTGTTAATTTAGCCACTTTAAACTAGTGCTATTAATCTGTTACCTACTTCAATCTATTGTAAGTGTGGTAACTTAATCTAAGTCGTGTTATTATTGATTTTTACATATTCTACCTTGAGCTGTATTATTATCAGCTTTTCATGAGTCATGTGGCTATCGACCTTTCTCATTGTTGTAAAAGATTTTGAACTTTACCACTGAATAAAAAACAAGGCAACAATATCAATCATAATGAAAGATTTCATTCAATAATATTCTTTAACAAGACAAAGCCTATTTTTCACCAAATTATTAATTTTGCTTTTTCGAAAAGAAAAAAGAAGCTGATGAACACTCACTAAATTCCAAAATATTTCGAGTAGTAGCTATAGCATAATAAAGCACGAATAACTGTAAAATCACGCAATAGCATATTCAACAAGGACTTGCACCAGTAGCGATGTAATAGAATATTCGACAAACCCATATATACATTCATGTATAATATGCACTACACGCATTTAGGAAAAATTAGAACATATATTATGTTTCCGAAATCAAGAAGCCAGAGTGGTACTAGGACAACTATCCACAGTGCAGGCCAATATATCCTTGTAATCGCGAGATATTCTGAAGGAATCATAAACTTTCCCGTCCCTGCTCTTCTTGTACTCAAACAACAGATTTGAATGGTCAAATGCTGTGAGTTTTACAAATCCATGATCGAAGTCTCTATATATGCTCCACTGAGTTTCAATGTTACTAAATCCTGAAAGGCTTGCCCCTGCACCTCCGGCGATTATATGTATTGTCCCGCTAAAGGTGCCATTATAATAGTTCTTCTCCTTATTTGTGCAAACATTCTGTTAAAAATAAAATGAAAATGATTTTCCCTTTTTGTTACAAATACACACGAAATCCAGTTTTTAGTATTTTAAGGGGAAGAAAAACAAAAAACAAAATAGAAAGAAAAACTATAGCATTCTCGTTATCTAGTTCCAAACATATATGTCCGAGTAAAAGGTTTACAAGTGCAATCTAGTTTAGTCCAGACCGGTTATATCTCTGCAATTGATTTTACAGCATACGAAAAACTTCTATCCCTAACAATCAAACTGTTCGACGAGAAGTAAAGTCAGTATAAACTTGCACTGACATTTACACGTGCTAATTATGTCCTAGTGTAAGCCTTGTATCTAAAGGTTGTGTAGTTTTATGGTCTAAATTTTCATTCCTCAGCTCTAAAGATGGAACCACCACAGGGAACTCTTTATGAAATTGGTTTCGGAAATAGCCATTAGAAAATTTTTCCAGAAAATTTTCCACTTCTAGATACCTAAAATAAGTTTTTTCCGTTGTTTATCATAGCTTCATTGTTCTCAATCTTGAAACAAAGAATCAAGGCTCCATGAACCGAAACAAAAAAGCATTGCTAATGATCAAAACAGAACCAACTTTATAACATTGAAACGGAGAATGCAACTGAAACCCATAACTATATATGTTTGTTACAACATTGATTTCTGAAAATACCTGGTAAATGGGACACGTTCTCTCATAATTGTGTACATGACCAAATACGGCTATATCAACCTTGTACTTTTGCCATAGCTTCTGTAGACTTTCTCTCCCCATTGGCTCTGCACACGTTCCTTCCATGGCATACCAAGCACTAGAGGAATAACCCAACACTCTGTGCGCGAGGAACATAAGCCAAGGCTGTTTTTGTCGATCAGCAGATGCAAGGCAATGCTCAATGAATGCATATTGTTCCGTCCCCTCTCTCCAGTCGTGTTCTGTATCGGCTATGCAAAATTTGAACATTCCGTAATCCGTGGAGTACCTGGCACAGGAGAACATTGAATACCCATTTAATTTGATTGATATAGATCCATATCTCCATTAGCGAGGGGAGATTGAGCAAAATGTTTGTCTGTCGAAGACAATAATATAAAAGACACATAAAATAATTATTATTAAATTACATTATTTTTTGGCACCATGTCAGATTAGACACTCAAGAGTCTGTAACGCGTACTTTTGTATGGGTATAGCTGTATCGGCTAAAGGGATACTCGAAAATATAAGTTTTAAGGGTACTAGTTATATTATGTTTAGTAGCATTCTCACGTTTGATACATTGGACTAAAAGGGGTACAAATAATATTGAAGTGGTATTTTATTTGGTCTTCCCATAAAACCCTCTGACCCCAAAAGCAAGCAAAACACGTATATACTTGTTAAAAGCGGGAATCATTTGGTCAAAATATGGTAGGGACCACGGTAAAACTTTGCTGGTACCAAATGCGGTCTGCTTATGTAGTCTTGCGGATGAGCCATGTACAACGAGAACATAATAGTGAATCGAGCCTTGAGTCTGGATCATGTCAAAGTTCTCGTTTATTATCTTGCTTTTTACAATAAAAAATGAAACTACAAAATATTTCATTTCACAGTATATGGGGGCACCATCATAAAGGAAATAAAGTCAGTAACCAATATGTCTGATTCCGAAAAATAAATAGGGATTATAGGTGTAATATAGCAAAATTTACCAGAATTTATCTCTGTTGTTAGTCGGAACATAAAACATAGTCTCCGCCAGCACACCACATTCCCCTCCACTGTCCATGAACCCGTAAAAAGATCCTGAGTCTGGCCAGTCACGTTCATGGTTTCCACTGCAAAGATAAAATAGTAAATTACCACTTAAAAGAGATCAAACAAGAAAATTAACAAGTTCTGACACTACCTAGCGATCATGTAAGGCACCGTTGAGGCAATGGGCTCGATTTGGGAAGTGAACTGATCCCACTGGGAGAGATAGCCATTGGCGTAACAAATATCTCCAATATGGAAGACTATATCTATGTTTTTTAAGTCCCGAATAAGTTGCTTAGTCGTGTTTAGAGAGCCAGGCTGGAAATTATTATATTCATTTGAGCCATCTACTTCACCCTTCAAGACAAAAAACGTAAAGAAAACTCAGAAACAATTTCTAAATGAGCTTAAAAAGTTTGTATAAAAACCAATCAGTTTGATAAAAGTATGGTTTTTTCAACACGAAGGGAAGAAAAAGAATTTTCCTATTACTTTTTAACTAGAATACCAGACTCCTGAAAGCACCCCCTAAAGTTTATTTACAAAACATATACATTCAAAAGTAGCTCCTAGAAGTAGTTTTTTAAGAAGTAGATTCTGAAAACCAAAATACACTAGTTATCAATAAGTAGGTATATGCTATAATTATATAGAATTTATTGTCATAAATTACCAAGAGGCCTCAGCAGAAAAACAACAATAAGTGACATTGTTCAATATTATTAATGTTTTCAAAGGGATTCAGACCTTTCCCATGTCACCAAAAATAGCCACGTGTTGTACAGAATCTTGACCGGGATAAGGAGATGCCTTGAACTGGTACGACGAACTCCATACGTACGTATCATTGGAAAACTTATGCCCCATCTTGTATGTATACCTGCATAATTAAAACACTTTATATTCCCTTCATGTGATTATTGAAATTCTGAAATGAAACAACCTAATGTACATTGTAGGTATCAAATAAAACTTTTGTAACAGAACAAAGACTAAAAAAACTTTTTTCCTTTTACAAGGTTTTCATCAGGAAGGATCATTTTTCTCCTCTATACCGCTAAGTAGCCTTCATTATTAGTCAAAACTAAGTACTTATGTGTCTTATTGTGGTTCTAAAGACCGTCTGTTTCTTAAAACTGATAAGGTGCAGGAATATATCTGCAAATTGGTTCCCAAAACCATTTCAAGAAAATATCAAAAATTCAAAATACCTAAAAGATTTGTTTTTGTTGATTCCAAATTCACCATCTAACGGTATTCAAAGATGATAACAAAGAGATTTCCAAAGTTTCATTGCTTTAGTTCCAGGAACAGTGAACACAAAAACACAAATAGAAAACAAAAAATTCTAAAAGACAACCAAACAGGAAACAAATTTCCAACTACTGAGAAGCAGTTATATCATACATTGAATTGGGCCACAATTCCTTGAGGAAACTGGTATGTACGAATCCGGGATCACGCCATCCCACTGTGTTTGCAGGTGCCCCTGCAACAAACATAAAATCCCATCTTTAACCTTGACGCGTAAATTTCTAAACAAAAAAAAAAGGGAAAATAATTAGAATGAAAGTTTTTAAAATAAACTACTAGTATATTTTACTCACCACATAGGCTGTTCTGATGAAACGTCTCTGTGCCAGCTGGGGAACGCCTCTGTGCTCCTCCTTTCGGGCCCCACTCGACAAAAGGTTCGGCTTCATCGATTCCATAACCACTTGTCCATGTCACTGTCATCTAAATTGAAAAAAACAAATGAAGGAATTAATCATAATTATATCATAAGAACGAAAACAAATATTTTTCACCATAAACTACACATAATGCACAAGGGGCCATGTTTGGGATTGTGTAGTATGCCAATATAGTGCACAAGACATACATTGATACACATCCCAAACATGGCTTATAAATATATTAAATTGGAAAAATACACATACTTCATTCCATTCCTTTCCTTGTGCTAAGCGTGGGTAAACAGGTGCATTTGGATTTGCAAAAGCAACAATATTCGACACCGCGACCAGCTTTGGCTGTTATTAGAATGCGGGAAAAGATTAACTTGCAATAACAGTTGGCCAAGGTGAACTTAAAATGGAAGACAACCTTCGTATTTGGTGGTGTTAAGAAAGAAAAGTACACCATACAAATGATTACGAGAGCATTAATGGAACACTAGATGAAAGTTAAACTACAATATTTATCGAACAACATCATAGAGATACCATAAATCATCTCCTATTGCTTTCAGATTATAATTGAGAGAAAAGAGAAGGGTAAAAAGGAACAAAAGAACCTTCCTCGACTGTTATATCTAGACTTGATTCAGAAGCAAACTTCTGAAAATGGCCAGATAATATAAAACTGAGATGTGCTTCAAAAGTTCAGTAATGTTTAGAATCTACTTCCTCAATAGTCATTAAGTCATCAAGAAAGAATCATAGATATACGAGTTTATAGTAACTACATACAATTAACAATCCGCCGCTAAATAATGCGAAAGAGAAGTCAGATCGCTGTTTGATCAATTGGAACCTCAATGATCCTTTGCCAGTATCTTTGTATTTGGGGTTCGTATAATTCGCAAATTGATACTGCAACAAAAGTTCCAAAATTATAAGCCTTTCATTCACTTGAGGCGCAAAAAAAAAAAAAATAATAATAATAATAACATAAAAGAATAAAAAAACACACACAAGAGAAAAAATTCGAAGAGAAAAAGGAAAACCTTAATCGGTGCGGTACATAAAAAGGGCGGATAAGATCTTCCATTTGCCGGGGAGCAGGTTGAGGCACTGCAAATAAAAGGAAAAGAAATCGGTTTTCCTGTCATACACAATGGAATTTAAACTGGGACAAATATAGCCAGAGAAAAACAATTTCTACCTGAAATTAGCAGGTGAAAAAACTCCAATCCAATCATCATTGGATGGGCTCAAAATGTTATATTCAACAGTTAGCCACTCAAAATTTTGCCCCTGCGATGGAATAGAAATATTACCTTGGAATTATAGAGATTTAATATGTTGATTGCGGTCGCTGAAATGAGAAATTATATAAAATACCTCCAAACCAAGAAGAGCAGGAGAGGCTTCTATAGAGGCATGGTCATCAAGAGCAAAAACTGTGTCTTGAATTGCAATTCTAGAGAGGGGATGGTCTCCATGAGATATTGTACCCTTGAGACTCACAAAAAAGCACAAAATTGCCAATGAAATCAACCCGAATAAGACTCTCATCGTTGCACAATATCTGAACAAAATCATACATGAGAATGTGAGGATTCAAAGTAGTGCGAACACATTGTGGTTGGATGTTAACAGTAAAACGTTCTACTAATCTAAAGGCGGTAAAAAAGTATGCTTACATAAGTAGTAATTGCAAGTTGTGTGGTAGCATTAGGCAAAAAATGAAGTAAACTAATAGATATTTACAGGCCGGGAAAATGAAAGTAAGTTAAATAAGTACCAACCTCATTCCTCATTACTTTTGCCTCAACTTTTAGCTATAAACACATTAAGAAAAAGAAAAAGTAGCTTCGCCAAATGCCTCATAGCCAATCTATCTCATTAAGCCAAAAAGTACTTGAGAAAACACCACTAACAGAAAGTAGCTAAGCCTGATATGCAATCTCTTCTACTTACAATTGCCATTGCCAACATCAGCATGCACCATTTTTTGTTATGTTTTTGAAAATTAATTTGGATTTGAAAAGTGAAACAGGAAACGCTTTTGGTGGATCAGCTCTCAAAGCAGTTTTTAAGAACTATCTAGTAAAACATACAATTTCTGAAGCCCAAGGATTTTTTTTTAATGTTCCTTATCCTTTATGGCGGGCCTAACGCAATAGTGGAATCTCTCCATAGTGCGTTTGTGGTCGCGGGTTCGAATCAGCCTCTCTGCAAAACAGGGAAAAGGCTGCTTAGATATTCCCTTCCCCAGACCTTACCTAGTGGGAGCTTCGGCACTGGGTATGCCATTTTCCTTATCCTTAATGGTAGAAAGAAGAAAAACTGAAACTTAAGGGTTTCTAAAGTTGTATGGATTCCACTCCTGAAACAGCAAAAACAAGAACAGAAGCTAAAATTCATAGAACATGTCCAAACAGACCCATAAAACAAAACATCATTGCATTCATTAATTCTACAACAGTAACAAGTGATAAGTAGGAAATGAGCAGACAAAAATTGTATTTTAACAGGAAAAAAAAATTTGAATAGATAGTTCAATTGCTTATAAGGACAGTCCCTCCGTGTTATCCATTTCCAATCCCTAAATATCAACCCCTACACCTCAAACTCTAATTTAAGGGCTAAGATATGGATAATGGCCACTCCAGATCCCCTAAACTTAAAAATAGGACTGAAACGAACTATAACTTTCTAGATCAGGGGATCATTATTACAAATCCACTAATTTTTACGAGATTGAATAATATTAAATACAATGGTAAGATGGTAAACTAAAATTTCATCTCTAAAATTTAGGATAGCAGCTCATTAGGAGAACTGCTGTGAGTGACCTAAGATTGGTTTCCATTATAAACACCAAAACACATATTCAAACCCACTCAGCAAATTCAGCTCCAAAGATAGCACTTTACTAAAATCATGACAATATCATTATTCAGTATTTTAGCAAATAAAACTTGCTAGTGCTAAGAAGGCCCCCCCAAAAAGGGGGGGTGGTTGGGAATCATTATGCAAAAGAACATAAAAGTAGCAACTGGGTATCGGTTGATGGACCAAAAACGAGATTGTGAACCTGAGAAGATTGTGACCAGCTAGTATGATTGTTTAAAGAAGAGGGTTTTGATGGGTTTTTGAAGAGGGTGAAGATGAGGAGTGAGAAAGTGGATATGGCACTTGGTTTAATGAGAATCTTCAGAGGAACATTCGTTGGAGGTTGTTCAAAGCCAATGATTGGAGCTAATAGAAAGTGGTGGTTTGGAACTTTGGATTTGGACTTGTTTGGCAGCGATAAATGGTTTCCAACACTATTCAAAGATGTTTCCAACCACAAAAATAAATTTTTTTAAATAAAATTATAAAATTGTTTCTTAAATATTTTATTACAAAATTTTATTTTTATAATTAAAAATTTGTCCTCGCACATGCATAAGGAACCCATAACAATGCCTTTGCACTACTAGCAAAGGATAACAAGACAATAGTACCCTTGATAGGGAGTACTTCACCAATACCACATAAGTAGGGATGCAAAATAGATGAAATATCTGATAAACAAGCAGGCTCAATTATTTAAAGGTTTTGCTCAGAGTCAATAATTTAATACATAAGTTAAGGCTAAAAACGAAGACATGTCGTATTGAATAAATGAGTTAAATCTAAAAAATTTTAAATTTGGCTTGTTTTATACGTATATTTTTAAATAATATATTTATATCTATATTTCAAATTAGATAAGTTGTTTACGTAAATAAATTTACTTAATTCAAATTGAATTTAATTAATGAAAAATAATTATCATCTCCACCTTTTTTTTTTTAATCAAAAAATAATCTATGAAAATTGGCTGAAAAACATCCCTTCTAATAGCCACGCACTATTAATGTGTAATGTGACATAATAACTGACTTGTAAAATCAGGTAATGCGTAATGTGACATAATGATTGACTTGTGGGGAAATTACAGCATTGAAGACACTCTGAGAATCCAATGAGCATCTGGACTTTCTTGTAACTTCTAAAACTTTTGGGGTCCTTTCATAATTTCTAAAAGTATTTAATTAAAAATACTTGGTACTAACCACATATGCGCACCCAACTGAGCCTGGACCTCGGACCCTGATCCGGGCAAGGACACGTCTAATGCGCCATGTGAAACCAGTTACCGAGCCCATGCCCCGAGCCCGAGCCCGAGCCCGGACCAGACGAAAGGACGGACGGCGCGCACGCATGGTGCTTTCATCTACATGTGCATGTGTCACACTAGATTCACATTAAATTACACCTCTAGTAATACATGTTACTGTATATATATAATGTATGAAGCCTTTGTCTAGTTGATATAGGATAATTCTCACAAAACTTAGACATCTCACCTTAATCTCCTTTATATACCTCACTTTGAAGTCAATTTTCATTCACACAATTTTATGATTTT
>MKEJ01003341.1:0-12994 GCA_001753735.1 Embelia ribes
AAAATTGGGGCCTTATAGAATAAGCGGGCTTTACACAAGGTATTATTGTTATTATGTTTGCTTAACAAAAATATTTACTTATAGGCAATAAAATATTATCAAATTTGTAAATATATCATATGTCAAGCAAGATTATATCATACACTTCTTTTGTCCACAATTATTATTTTCATTCTACTTGGCACACAATTTCAGACAAAGTCCAAAAATAATTTTAATTAATACCATTTTAAAATGAATTATAAAAGTCGACAATCAATTTTTTATATCCCAAAATGAAAACATACTATTTGTATATGGAGAGAGTACTATTTAATAAATTATGTTATCTTTAGTTTTGTGCCACGTGTTACTATAATTTATTGACACATGATTAAATAAAAAATTTAACAAAAGAAAGGATATTAAATATTTATGGGTATTCTAATTAATGAGAATTAGATTAACATTTGTTTATGGATTTTTTAAACAAAACTTTTAAGTTTCTTTGATTCAATTGTATGTTAGCATCAACTGTTAAATTGTATGGTTCTATCAATTAATTCTCCAGAAGTATTTTTCTAAAATTTAGAGCAAAATGACAAAATAAAGGCTAAAAAATATTAAAAATAGTGACAATTTAAAAATATTTATTCTTATATTTTTCAATTAATAGTTGTACATGTCTATGAATTATTGGGTTTTATTGATTAGAATGATAAAAATGTCTATAAATTTTGGCAACATATGTTGAACTTTTAATATTGATATAGTGGCTATCAAATGTGCATAAATATATTGTTGAGTACTAAATTTAACTAAATTTTTTATACGATTATTCATTCCATTTCTTTTTTAGTTTTGTGGAATGAAGTATGAAAAAAATAAAACTATTAATATAAAATTCACCAAAAATATAAAAACAAAATATTAAGACTAATAGTAAAAAAATCATTAGATTAATGATTCATGCATTGCATGGGCTTCACACTAGTTATTATTATACAAACCTGTAGAAGCACCTGCGAATACTCTTGAAAGAAAAAAAACATATGCACAATCAATAGAAAGCTAATAGATATGAGAGATAAAGACTAAACTAATGTTACAATATGCAAGGAATGTTAACGGAGAAGAAAGAAAAATATTAAATTGAAACTCTAAATGGGAAGGGAGGGAGAAAGTCGTTGGCAATTATGGGTGACTATGATCTTTCGACAAATATTACCTTTCTTGTGCGATTGTGCATTAAAGTTGTGTATTAACACATAGTATTTCATTGTGCCACTTTGATTCTTACCCTGGGGTCTATACGGTTTCACCATTATTTTGTGTATTCAATAATATATGTGCACAATAAATATTATTCAAATTTTCATAAAATTAATTTTTATTTATTAACAATAATAGTAATTGAAAGTAGACACATGTATATATTATATATGTAATATGCCCCAGCACATTAACTAAAATTTAAAAGTGATACCCCCATGATTTTTAATTGCTTGGGAATATATTATATACATATATAAATTGAATTTTTGGGCTCGTCATCATAAGCACGTCTTAAAGTATGCAGCTTATTCATTACTTACATACATTATATGCATGCATGTGTATTTTTTAAACTTTGACTAAAAATAATTTTTTATAATTAATAATTAAGAGATTACATGTGTAATTCAAAGAAGGCACCACTTGGTGTAATGCTGCACAGAGATTCCACTTTTAGTTTATTGTATATGAAGTAACATATATGTACAATAAATATCATTCAAAAATTTTTTAAATTAATATTTATTTATTAATAATAATAGTAATTGAAAGTTGTCATTTCTCATTTTTTGGGAGCGCCACTTATCGCAACTTAGAATTAAGACTTCGCTTTTAGTTTATTGCATATGATATGATGTGTACAATAAATGTCATTCAATTTTACATAAAATTAATTTTTATTTATTGCTTTTAGTTTATTGTATTTGAAATAACATATGTGTATAATAAATGTCATTCAATTTTTCATAAAATTAATTTTTATTTATTGTATATGAAGTAACATAAAAGTAAATAAATGTCAATTAATTTTTCATCAAATTAATTTTATTTATTAACAATAATAGTAATTGAAAGTTGACACTTCTCATTTTATAAAATTAATTTTTATTTATTGCATTTGAAGTAACACATGCGTACAATAAATATGATTTAATTTTTCATAAAATTAATTTTTATTTATTAACAATAATAATAATTGAAAGTTGATACTTGTCATTTTTTGGGGATGCCATTTGTCATAACCTAGTATTGAGGCTCCGTTTTTAGTTTATTATATATGATATATGTATATGTATATGTATATATATATATATATTTATATGTATATGTATATACTTCTATGTCTGTGTATAGATATATATACGAAGAATAAATGAGATTGAATTGGAGAAAACCAAGTTACATAAAAGAAACCCCAAAATTATAAAAAAATTGAACAAAATCCTAAATTTTTAAAAAATTGAACAAAATCCATGATACAAAATTAGAAATTTGTGGTTCCTAAGATCTTACCAGCACCAATTATAAAATAGATACCAAATGTACCCAAATCAAAGTGCCCTACAATTACAAAAAATTGAAATTTACAAGAAAACACTAGAATTAAAGATAATACAAAAATAGAAAATCCGAAATGAAATTGAATTTGGTTATCAAGAATTTACCTATATATATATATATATATATATATACTTCTATGAAGAAATCATGTAAATATTTTTTCTTTTTTTTTCCCCTCTTTCTTTTATATCACCACAAAATTTTTAAATTTCAACAAAAATTAAACCCATAAAAAATGTACAATTTTTTTTCAAGTTCTTTATGGGTTTAATAAAAATTGTTCCTTTTCTTGGGTTTAAAGGCCTTAAAAATCCCATTCGTCACATTTCGTAACATTTCGCAGCAATTTATGATATTTCGTGATATTTCGTAATAGTTCACGAAATATCACGACTTATCGCAAAATATTACAAAATGTGATCAAATGTGATGAATAATATTTTTAAGGCTTTTAAACCTATTTCGTGATGTGTCAAGAGTTGTATAATGTCCTGAAAATTCCGAGTAAAATTTTTTGCATTTATAATAATATTATCAAAGTAAATAATATTATTATTACATTATTGTAGAAGTATGTGAAGTGTATTCGAATGAAGTATGAAGTCTTAGCATATCTATAGAAGTATCGAAGTAAGAAGACGTATTGCATTAGAATAGAATGTAGCATAAGGGTGAAGCTTTGATGTTGTTCTGAAGTTAATACGAGACGCCATGACTTTATGATAGTTAGCACGTATGGGGAAGTAATTTATAATAATCATTGTATATATATTTCGAGTGATTGTTGTGAGTAGAATGACGTTTGAAGTTGAAGGATGAAAATTGAAGTTGGGTTTGGTAATAAGCAACTACTATTAGAATAGTACAAACTTGCCGTTCGAATGGCTCTGCATAATGCCGTTCAAATGGCATTATCGGGACAGAAGTCAGTGGTGTTAAAATAGACTTTTAGACAGTAGTATTTATAATATTACCCAATTGAAGGCAAAAGAGAGAGAGAGAGAGGTAGAGAGAGCCACGAAAATTCCAACCTTTAGAAGCTTGATCCATTTAGCTCCTATGATCAAATCCGAAATCTAAGGGTAGGTTCTTGATCATCAAAGTATAGAGATCATTTTGAAGTAAGTTACGAAATTTATCTTGATAGTTCAAGATATCTTGATTTCCATACCTAGTTCGTACGTGGAATTAAAGTTGATAATCTTTATCCTCTTTATGAGTAGACCATCTTTAATTGTAGATTCAAGTTGATTCAAGCTTGGGGAGGGGGGATGGCGAAGAAGAAGAATTTGTGGCTGTTGACACTAAAATTTTGACCAAATTTAATTCATGAATTTCAAGTTATAAGGCCCAAAATCCCAAATTATTGAAATGCTTGGAGTTATAAACCCATAAATTTTATTAATCGGCCTACGTATTTGGGCCCATATTTCACAAGTCCAAAGGCTCTAAATCTGAATGGCGTAAAACCCGAGGTTCTAAGTTCGAATTTCGGGTCCGAACTTCATAAGCCTCGAGGTTTTAAGGACTGAACTTTACGACCCCCGAGGTTTTAAAAGCCAAACCTCGGGTCCGGGCTCTATGGATCCGGAGGCTGACAAAATCCGAGAACACCTGAGTCCGGAACACATGAATAAAAAATCAAACGATAATAGAGAATCACTCAACGATAAAGTACGATGGAGAAATATCCTCCCAATTGAGAGGATCACTCAACGATAACGAACGTTGGAGAAATATCCTCTCTGTTGAGAGAATCACTCAACGATAACTGATACGTTGAGAAATACTCTCTCACACTCTCTATAAATAAGGGTTCGATAAACAAATGAGGGACTTTTTCTCTTTCAAGTTGCAAGACTAAAAAAGGATACAAAGAGATTCAGAGCTACTTCAACCTAGGTTCAAGCTTCAAAGTTAAAAAAAAATGGAGATGTATAAGTAAAGGGTTCCAAAAAGGCCCCCATGTATTTCTTCATCAAATGTTATATAAATCAGAGGGTTTTAAACCCCAACATTAATTAAATTTTGTTATTGAAAATTTATGTGCTTGTGCTTATATTTTTTCTTTTATTTGTTTTTTTTTATTAATCGGAGGTTATCAAATGTAATTAATGAATTTTCATAAAAAACCGGAAATTGGAACCTGCAATCAAATAAATAATAAATACCACATAAGCAGTGGATTTTTGTAACACATATGAATTTTATAAAACTCTAAAAGGTTTAAAATTTGTGTGAGACCATTATAAATGCATATATATCATTCATTGAAGTCGTTAGTGTATGAAAATTAATACATTGCCAATGGATTAAAATTAAATTCTTTTTCTATAATTATCACTACCACCATTAGTTATATTTTTATTTACCGATCTTTTATTATTGTTTCGGTTATCTTATATGAAATGCTTTTACTTATATTTTATTTTAGCATTTTTTTGTTACTATATGTTAATAACTAAATAGAAGTGACTATTATCATTCTAATATTTTTTGTACGGAATGTATATATTTTTATTTGGCTAATTTTTATGACATATTAAACTTTTCAAAACATGGTAGGACGTAGAAACAGGGTATGTTAACATGATTAGCTAATACTATTGGTGGTACAACTACTTATTTGGTCGGCATACGATGAGTAATCTTAAATATTATATTAGATGGTATGGTAAATGATAACATTGATATTTTGACCAAAACGACTATCCCTACCTCATAATCCCTCGTATTTACCTGAATTTCAATTCATAGGATTTTGAAGCAAAAGTAAAAATCAAAACGAACATGATTGGTTGACTATTTAATTTTCAGTTTTTAAAAGTTAGTATTGAAATGTTTTTAAACTTGAATTTTTAGTAAATGAAACATTGTTTGGTGTTGACTTTTATAAAATTAAAAACTAATGGTGATTGTTTATTTTTTATTCAAAAAGGGAACTAATTTATTATGTTAAAAAAAATTAATAAGGGCGAAAAAATGGAGAGGCTGTTTCTCCATTTTTCAGGAAAAGATAGAGAAGGTACGTAGGGAGGAACACTTCTTGTCATTTGTTTTGACTAAAAACTTAGGAAACCATCAAAATGGGGTTTGGGAATTTGGGAAAGTCATCTAAAATTTGATACCAGATGTAACCGTGTAATACAAATTCTGAATCATAAAAGAATTTAATAATTTAATAATTTTTTGTTATTAGATTATATTTTTATTCTACTATTGCTAATCAAAATTTGATTCTCAAAATTATTTTTATCAATACAATTATAGTATTTGGTAAAAATGGTTTAAAAGTAATTTTGATAATTAGTGTGGTATTTGATAAATTAATATTTTTTATTGTAAAAATATAAATATATATTAAAAATAATAAAATATAATTAAATTTTTTTTAGTAATTAATTAAAAAAAAAAACAATAGGAGGAGGAGGAGGAGCATCCCAATGCCTCTGCTAAAACCCTCAACCTTCACACACCGCATAACACAAGAATTTAGAATCTGAAAAATTTGGACCAGAGAGAGAGAGAGACAGGGAGAGAGAGAGAGAGAGAGGGGGGGAGAGAGATGGATCATTTAGCGGCGGCGGAGGAGCAAATAGTGACGGAGAGGCTGAGGAGGAAGCTCAACGATGTCAACGCAGCCGCACAATCCCAACTCTCCGTCGTCCAGGACCACGTCAATTTCACTCTTCAGGTCAACCCCCAACGCACCTCTTTTAATCTCCTTTTATATATATATATATATATATATATATATATATTAGAGCATTTTTCACAGCAATCTTTGTAAAGGGGATTTCTCGCCCCTTTAATTTTTCAAATGAGAAAGCAGGAAGAGAACAATATGAAGTAGATTTCTCCCCCTCAAAATTTTAAAGGGGATTTCTCTTCCCCCCCAAATCAACGAGCCCGAGCCCTAAGTGGGATTTTCAAATCTATGAGGCTGTTGTAGCCCCATTAAACCTTTGTTTCCATTCTTGATTAATTTCTGTTCCACCAAATATATGAAGTCTATTTAAAACCTTATTAGGGCAATCATATACGTATGCATTTTATAATGTGATATATGAGAAAGACTGCTTTTTTGTGAAAATTGATTTATGCAAGAGAAAAGGCTTTTCAGAATGTCTTGTTCTGAAATGAAACGAGAAAGACAGGTGGAAATACGCTAAGACTAATCGCCATTGTACTGCAGCAAGCGTACTTCAGGTGTGCGTATGAGTGTTTCGACAGGAGTAGGAGGCAGGACGAGATTAACAACTGCGTGGAGAACTGCAGCATTCCTGTCATGAAAGCCCAGAATCTTGTCGAGACTGAAATGGGCAAATTTCAGGTATATATTCCCTTCCCTCTTTCCTTTCCCATTCTCTTTGCTTCGTGATTGAACCATATGTTTTGCACTTTATGTGCTAATTTTCTACATGATAGGGTGCGTTGTTTCGCTAGGCTTATTTGCAAGGCACGTCCGTCAGTCTCATGGCTTAGTTTTACATTTATAGAATGTTTTTCAAGTACTTGTTCAAAATTGGGGTAATGAACTTTGGACTAATTAGGAGCACGCTTTCCCATGGGATAGATTAGTCCAATATTTTGGACTGAAATAGCCCAGAAGGGCTATTAGACCTAAGCTTTATCTGGATCGTAGACCTGAAACAAAGAAGAGAGTGTACAGTATATTCTTGTATAATCCTGTGAAATAAACATCCCTTGTGAGCATATACAAGATTTTTTCTCCTTTTTCTTTACTAGATAGAGCCATGAATGTAGAAAAGAAAAGAAATGCGTGTGTGTACGCACACAGACACATAGGAGTGTAAACGAGCCGAGCTTGGTGCTGTTCAGACTCAGCTCTCCAGGTTTATTACTGAGCTCGATCTCGAGCTTGGCTCTCGATAAGCCTGAGCCATCTGGTTCTTGCTCCAACTCTTTCTTAGTATCCAGAGTTCGAGCTGGCTTGCGAGTCAACTCTTCTTTTAGTAACAGTTAAAACTTATACTACATTATATCTAAAGGGTAATCTCTCTTGTATAACTGATGTGAGATAAATAAAATTATCCACATTGTTGTGTGAATGTATGACCTAATATTAATATAGGAGTATATATATATTATTAGACTAAATAATTTTTATTCCCCCCCTAATATATTATATATAATGTGCTACAAATACATATATATAAATATACGAGCCAAGCTCTCGAGCTAATGAGCTGAGTTTTACCAAGCTCTAGCTCGGCTCCTTTACTAAATGAGTTCTAAAATTTAGTTCTTGCTTGGCTCTTTTATCAAACGAGCCAAGTCTGAGCCGAGCCACTTAACGAGCTACCCTCGAGCAGCTCTGATCATTTACATCCCTACACATGTATATATACTTCATATATAAGCATATAAAAATCTCAAACTTTTGTTGTCGATTAGCATGAAAAGATATGATAAAAACTTCAGAGGAGTTTGTTGGCAGGAAAGTAGCTGCTAGAAGTTATTTGTAGCTGGTCCTTTCACCTATATAGTAACTACAGGAGGAAAGTGGGTATCATTTTTGGGAAATAAGATAATCGCATATGATATGTTGCTATACGAAGGGAAAGAAAATGTGACACCACATTGTTTTAGCAATATTGTTTCACGATTTCCTTTCTATTCGTCATACCATTGAGACCACATTTGCTTCAAAGAACTGGCAATGTTCTAGAATTAAATGGGTAATTTATGTATTCAAAATGTTTGTACACAATTTGAAATACAATTATGTGGCATTGGAGTCCCATGGGCCTCCACTCTCAGTAAGAGCTTCAAAAGCATAATTTCAGCAACCTTTTGATGTACATAGGTAATTGTGTACCAAATCTGAGTAGGGGACTATCTTCTTGTTTTTGAAGCAAAAAACAAAGAACTACTGTGGTTTTGAATTTCACAGGTCACTACATAGCTGTTACAAATTAATATGAAAAAGTTCCCAAGAACATTCCCTCTCAGTTATACAATGCCCCTACCCTATGTAAGGACAACACCTATGTAGTAACCATCATGGTTTTATATTGTGTCATCTGTGGGTTTAAAAGGCTAGTTTTGCACCAAGTGCTAGCCACAGGTGCATATCTAAGCATGAAAAAATAGGTCCATAGAATGATTAGTTCTGTTACCCTCTTATATCAATTAGAAATCTGCCTTATAGCAACATTTTTGACAGCCATTACCCATGCTAGGACCTGGTCATCTAGCACTTTATGTAGTATAATTTCATTATTTTGTTATCATTATTGTTTTCCTTTTCTTCCGATTTCTCAATTTGCTTCTGTTATATTTTGGGGAAAAATAGAAAAACAAAGCATGTGACTTGTTTTTCGGTCAATGAGACATACTGTGAACAAGTATCAATTTTAATTTCTCAGCAAGCACATGTTATCAATTTAAATAAGTTAGATTGGATTGGGGGAGAACTTACCAATCAATTTCACATCTTCAATCGTAAGCACCGGTGTTAATTTGAATTGTAAGATTGTGAGGGAAGAAACCACTTATAAAGATGACTCTGACAAAAGTTCGTTCATAAATTTGTGCCGAAAAATGGTCATCTTGTAAAGATTCAGTTCCCAAGCGCAAGGTTCATTCAGCAGGGCATGATTTTCTCAAGCTGTCCTGAGTTTGATATTGGTTGTTCATTGTCATTGATAATACAGACAGTTTGTTCACCTCTTTGGAACTTGCCATTCCATTGGGTGCATGTACAATTGAGACCACATAGAGTTTAAGCTCATTGTTCTTTGGTTGCTACACTGCAGCATTTAGAAATTGGGATCTGCTGGTCAAGCCTGCTCTTTGAAAGGTTAGTTTTTAAGTCTTACCAGAGGCAGATAACATTTAATGCTGATTCAAGCTAGGCGTAGTTGTGCATCAAAATAGGGTTGGTTTTGACCGAAAATCATATTCGTATAGGACAATTTCAGTCAAACTCTTGTCCGGCATTGCAGTTACGTATTCGAGTGGGGTCTATTAACTCATGATGTATTAAATTTATACAATGGATGTGATTGGTTGACTCTTGTGTGTGTTGTATAAGAACATGTTGCCAGGGGTTACCAATACTTAGAGCATGATGTAGTTTTTAATTGATGATAAGTACTGAAATTTTGAAGGTACAAATACGATTTTCTCAATGTAGTGATGGATAGATGAAATGTTGCTATATATTCTATACGATCACATAGTTTTAGTCTGAACAAAAACACATTGAAACTCTTTGGGAATGTAACTGACAATACCAGGACTCTGAACAAGGAATTGTGAATTTGCTCCTTTGGTTTTGATGACATTTTTTTTTATCTTTTATTTTTAATTAGTTTTTATTTCCAGCAAGTTGATGGATATTTTATATGTTTTGATTTGGATTTTAAAGACTGTTTTTTAATCTAGTATCTAGTTTCTATTATAGGTAGGCTTTTACTGTAATGGTTAGTTTTGAAGAATAAAAATAATGGAGTCTGCTTCTATCTTTAACCCTTATTCTACATAGCTAGTCCATTTTGATGAATTAAAAAATTGACTGTGCTTCATTTTTCTCACCCTAATCCTTTTTCTTCTCTTCTTACCCAATATTGTTTAGGATTAATATGGCTGTTGTATCAGGTTTGTTGTGGCTGCCATTGAACCACATGCTATGTGTTGTGATGTGTAGGTCTACTTTAATATTGGAATTTGGTTTAGATTTTCTATTATCATCAAGATACTTCTTGATATTTATCGGTTGTAATGACTATTGGAATTTTGCTCTTAAATGACTGGTTTCGACCTTGTGCTAAATCAATGAATGGTTTTGCTTTGTTTTTCTGTTTGGTGAATTGGTAATTCATCATAGTTAACTTGCACTTTTTTTGGTTTATTGTTCATTTTCTTCATCTTCAAAAGCATTGTGTAAACAAATGTATAATTTTCTTTCTATTTGTTTTTTTGGCCTTTTAGAACTCCTGACTCTGGATGTAGATACTTTTAACTGTATTCCAGGTTAGTTAGGTATCCCTATCCGCAGCCTTTCATTTGTCAATTCTTGAGATATGATGAAGTCTTGTCTGATAAATTCTTTACCTCTTCCATTTGACAGTACGTCTTTCAATTTTTATGCAATTAGCACAACTTCAAAAATGTATTCACAGTTAATATTTGACGAATCAAGCTTTTGTTTCTTTCTGGCTATGTAACTTAATTTTCAGTTATATAAATGATATCTGGGGATGCATTTCACAACAAATTATAGCATTTCATCTACTTGTCCATTTTGCTGTTTTCCCATATATATACTATGTTAGTTCTATTTCAATCAGTTTGTGTGGTGACACTTGAATACAGGAAAGGTTAAATAGGTCTCTGATGGTCTGCCAAGACAAATTTGAGACGGCCAAGCTCCAGCAGATACGACCCGAAGCCATGAAGGATTTGGAATCGTGTGTTGATCTCACAGTGAAAGATAGTATCAACACACTCCCACATCTTGTCGGAAGATTGAAGGCCTCTCTCTCTATCCGTGACTAAACGTGTTACCTTTCAGCCTTTGACTGCTTTTTTCTCTTGTAACAAACTTTACCAATTTCAAACAGAGGCCTCACCATATCATATGAAGAGTAGTACCCTAATTGGTTTTCAAATTTGCGGTTATTGTTTCAGTTCATCATGCGGTTCTATTCTACTGGTAACTTGAATTCTGGATGTTGAAATTTTGGCTTTTCAAATAGGTATTGTCATTATTTATTCCATCACCGGATCAATGTGATAATTGTTAAAGAAATTAGTCATTGTTAATGCATGAATGTTTCACAATCCTGGATTGGTTGTTGATGCCCCCTATCCGTTGTATATTTTAGCTAGAAGAAGCCACTTGCGGACGAGGTATCTTGTTCTGTTCCTCCCTGTTCTCTCTTTCAGAACCAACCTGTTTAGGGGAGCAATTTTGGTTATCCGTGTTTGTATAGTTCTACCAAGGATGAGTTTGGTTTTTTGCTAGTCGCATTTGTTAGAACAAATGGTGGCTGTTTTTGTGCACTTGCTCCTGCATTTTATTGGATGCTTTTAGAAACAGCTAGTGGTTTCTTCTAGGCACCCTTTAAATTCTATCTACTTTCCCGATACAATTTTTTTGTCTTTTCATGTAAATAGTATTTTATTATATTTTAAGAAATATGACACTATATGTCAAAGTATTTTCTAAATTTATTTTTAGAGAAGTACAGGCAATACCAAACTAAGGCTAACTGGAGGAGGATCATTCTAACTTTTTAATGTTCTAAACATATCGAGGGTATTGGCTTCTCAATCCAGGAAAAAAATTAATAGATACAATTAAGTGAAAAATTGCTCCCCTTGAATGAAAATGGTAGTCATTGGGTTTCGTATGGGCGTGTGTTATGGCGTATTATTGATGAGCAAATCTATAGGGTGAGCTGTTAAAAGGGAGATCACAAAAGGCCAATCAATGTTTAACCACCGTGGCGGATCCACTAGGGAGCAGGAGGCCCCTAATCTCGGAAGATTTTAGGAGATGTGTACGTAAATTTGAATATTTTGCGATTCCAAAGTCTATCTTGCAAAGCAAGTCCGAGTTACGTCAAAACTTAAATATATTCACAAAAATTTGGAAAATTTTACGGCGATGAACATTAGTTTTTCTTTTTTTTGTTTTTTTGATGAAGAGGGATAATTCATTCAGCAAACCAAGTCCTCCAACAAGGAGTTACAAATTTGAATAGGGAAATCCTCATACCAAACATTCTCTGAATTAGTCTCCATAACTAATTTTGTTAACCCATGAGCCGTCTTCCCATGCGAGTAAATCCTATAACATTATCACCCAAGATGGTTCCAACTTCATCTATAATGTGTCCGATAGGTGAACGATCCTTGTTTGGGTCCTTTAGCAGGTTCATAACCTCTAAATTGTTCCCTTCACATTATACTTTGGTCATCCCGAGATCGGCCGCGAATTGGACCGTTTATCTAAGCCATTTTCGCCTCCATAGTCTTCGCATCAAAATCTTGCTTAATTCTAGCTACTCTAGCTACTATTGCCTCACCTCTGTAGTTCCAAATAATTATACCTGTTCCACCTCCTTCACCTTTCCAAAATATCACAATATCAAAGTTAAATTTAAACATACCTTGGCAAGGTGGCTTCGGCTTTATATATTGAACTTGAATTTTTTACGCCTCCATTCGCTAAAGAGTATCCAGAAAACCCTTCATTTACATTGACCAGTCGAAGCTCACTCGAGGAATTTGGAAGTTTACTTATGATTAGCTTTTTCTCTTATTCATTCAGACAGATGTAGATTGTTGGTTTGAGTTATTGAAATTTGATGTATGGTCATAAAAACATGATAAGAAGGCTCAACTTGAGATTATGATTGGAATA
>MKEJ01003352.1:0-21928 GCA_001753735.1 Embelia ribes
TTTTTTTTTAATTTTTTTAAAAAATTTAATTTTGTCTTTTTTTCACCGGGTTGTTTTTTTTTTTTTTGGTTTTTTTTTTTTTTTTTTTTTTTGTTTTGAATGGAATAAAATATGGGATATTAAAAATATTTTTAAATTAGGTTAAATTATACTTTCTCCTCACAAGGTTTCTAAAAGTTCGGAGAACACCCTCGTGTTTAGGAAATTACACCTTTCACCCCTAAAATTTATGAGCTCATTCTATTTACCCCCAAATTGTTGAGAACATAATGAAAGTCAACTTTATGCGATATATACCCCCCACAATTTCATAAAGGATTTATTACGAAAAGAAAAATACCACTATAAAAGTACATAACTACATCCTCATACTTGAATATATCTAATATGTTAGTATTTTAACCGTCTAGTGTTCATAATTTTTTATAGGTAAAGTGTTTTTTATCTCCTATTATTTTAGACTAGTTTCAATTTATCTCTTATTTTTTATTTTCGTTAACCAATTTACCCCAATAACCAACACAGTTGGTTAATTATAAGAAATAACTATTTTTAAAATGGAATTGAAACTATTACATTCCAATTCTTTTTGGAAAATAAGCGAGAAAACAGAAAGGATTTTTTGAATTTTATTTTAACTTTTTAAAATTATAAAATTAAGAAAATTTCGATAAAAACATAAAACTATAAAAAAAAATTGGAAAAATATTAGAAAAATTCAAAATAAGATTTGAAACCTGAGCAATGTTTGATCAATCTGTTCATGGCACTCCAAAAATAATTTTCTTTTAATAAAATGTTAACGTTTAGCTATTGGGGTAAGTTGATTAAACTAAAGATAAGGGGGAAGTTGAAACAATGCGAAAGTAGAGAAGAAAAAATTAAAACTAGACCAAAAATACAGGGGCAGAATAGACTTTTCCTTTTCTGTATTTTTAATTGCTTTGCCAGGTTCAAAATCCAACTGGTATTGCCCGTGAAAGATAAAAGTGACTGTCACGAACGGCACGTGACTGTAGCCTCCTGACTCTATCCACTTTATTTATGACATGCTCTTCCGTACGATCAGTCATCTTTATTAAATATTTTATAGTATTAGTTTCAAAAAAATATAATTTCTCAAGAATTATATTATATAGGATAAATTACACTTTGACTAATATGGTTAATTAAAAAAATCTAATAATATATGGTGGTCAATTGCTAACACTTAAAGGACTTGACCACTATTAAAAAATTATCTGTAGTGTATATTAATTTTTCACATTTTAATCTTAATAATTTGCACGCCAATTTTACGCTAAGTGTCATCTGTATGTGTTGCCACATAAAATATTTTTTACTGCATAAGCTGCATATTTATGCAATAACGTTTGTCTTTTGGTGTTAGTTTAGCTCAATTTAAGTAGTAGAACGTTTAACAACATAACCTACATATTAATATGAACAATGTCAATATCAAGTATCAACGAGTCAAAGAGATTTTATCTTAACTTCAACATCTCACAATCCAAAATCCCAAACAAAAAAGAAAAAAAAAATCAACAAAAAACAAATGAAATGTCAAAAACTCATATCTAACTAATTCTTTTAAAAGTACCAACTACTGTGATTTATATATTTTTCGTTTTAAGAATGTTCTTCGCCTAATATATTTGTAGCAAAATTCATCGTACCCAAAGTTATAATTTAATTAATATCAATTTGCATATTTTTTTATTCAAAGATAATAATATATTTTAGAGATTTAAGTTGATGATTATCAAATTAACAACATATATATTTAAATAGATTACAATAATACGGAGCCTATTTTTAAAAAATAATATATACCTTTAGAGATTTAAGTTAATAATTGTTAAATTAATTTATATAAATTAGTTGTTATCACATCTTCAAATAAAAACTAAACTATTGTTGTAATCCCACTCAATTAAGAAGAGACACATCACACGATGTTAATCGATTATTTGATCTTAATATAATTTGTGTAAATACACCTGATATTTAATTTACATATATTTTAATTTAATATTTAAATTTGTACTGTACTAGTAAGCTAGGGACAGACCCATGTGCTTAAAATATGGCCCACTTTTGTCAAAGTTGTTGCAAAAATTTGCAGTTAAATTAGGGGCGCGGGTTTGCTGCTGCCAAAAAGCAGCTGCAGTATTTTGCAGCTCAATTTCGAGCCACAAGATCTTGATCCAATGGTTCAGAATTTTTTATAATATTATTTATTTATTTATTATAAAAAAATTTGGACTATTAGATCAAGATCCTGCAGCTCGAAATTGAGCTACAGGATGCTGCAGCTGCTTTTTGTCAGCAGCAAACCCAGAGCCTTAAATTAGTGGAGGAATAGTCCACATGTCACACTACTCTAGACAATGCGGTGAGTTTAGAAATGGAATGGTAATCAATGGTGTCTCACACTACTTTTCAAGAGGATAAGAATTAATATATTTTTTTCAGTCATAAAAATAAAAATTTAATTAAAAAATTTTGGAGATAGTTTTTTAAATTTAGTTATAAATTTTTTTTTTTGTGATTAAAAAAAAACACTTCATCCTCATACTTCTAAAAGTAATATCAGACACTCTTCACCCTTGTGATTAGTGCCCTAATTATTGAATCCTTTGTGTATAGAGATGTTTGTGCTATCAATTCTCATTTCCGTCATAATTTTTACTCTGCTCACATTATATTTTAAATTATAGAACCGGAATCTCACATTTTCGATTCCAGTTTCACTAATTATCTAATTTTGGACAATATGGTTATGTTATCCTGTCCTTAGAGCTGAAAAATGAGGGCCAATCATATCATACCGATATGTGTAAATGCTTCACGTTAAAGTATTTTCACATATATTAATTTGTTTGGACCTAAAATCCATCATTATATTCAAAGCTAATCTATTGGAGTGATGCTCATCCAATAACAGTAATTATACCATCATAAGTAAGTCGGCACACTTTGTCTCGTTAAATCATAAATAAAAAATATATATATTCTTTCAAAAAGGAGGGGTTAGCATGGGAAAAGCGGGACTCACTTTCGTCTTATCATTGTACGAGCACTTGCAGCAGATTATATAAAATATATCTTTTATCTATTTTAGATATCTAATTTAGATATTCTGTAAAAAAAATGTTTGCAGTAGATTATCTATTTTGATATCTAAAATGGATGGTTATCTAAATTTCAACTTTTTTGGAAGAGAGATATCTAAATTTAACTATACAACTTTTTCTCTCATTTAGTTTACATTTCCTCTTTCTCTCTATTTTCTACCTTTCTCTCGTGTATATATATTATATGTATTATATAGACAATTGTATTTTAGATAATCTGCTGCAGGAAAAATTATATTTTCGATAATCTGCTGCAGGGGTAGTTCAATAGATAATCTGTAAAATAGAAATAATGAATTTCAAGTTATAAAATAAATAATCTATTTAGATAAGTTGGGTCAATGCTCTAACAATTATCGAACATAGAAGATTCCATGCAAACATCACTCCCCTTGGCATTAGACAGGGGAGGAGCAACAGAAATAACAGAATAAAAATTGAGATCTTAATTTGCCTTATTCCACTCAACCGCACTTTTCGATTTTCTTTCCCAATCTCCCTCCCTCTCTGTCTCTCTTTAGGGCACACTATTAATCCTCTCTCCCTCTCTCTCTGAACACCTACTTCCCTAAATGCCAAATCATTAACACACTGTCTCTCTCTCTCTCTCTCTCTCTCTGTCTCCCCCCGCGTGTGCGTGCGAGTATTTGTTCTCTCTCTCTCTCTCGTATGTATATGATTTATTTCATGTTCTATCTTGCTAACCTCCATTTTTCTTAATATACAGGTTTTTTATGACCAATGGCAACCAAAATTGATCTTCTATTACTCTCGCTCATCGTTGCCTTCGCTTCCAATTTCATATGTAAATATATATATTATATTATACATATATCTCTGAATAGTCTATTATGCACATTCTCTTTTAAGGGAAGTCAATTTTAATCCCTATACATCAAACTCTAAATTGGGGCTCAGATTTGGATAATGTTGCAACACCAGATCCCGTTAACCTGGAAATGGATCAGTGTAGTAAATCCCTTATGTTTTAGGGAAATTGAATAGTATTTAGATACACTGATGGGATGGGAGCGAGTGTTCCATAAAATTTAATCATCTAAAAGAAATTAGTATTGGGGCTCATTTAGGAGCCCTGGATCGCTGTAGTAAACTCCTTACTTTTCAGAAGATTGAATGGTATTTGATATATTGTTGGGGAGTGTGTGGGGCTCATTTACAAGAACTAAATCACTGTAGTAAACCCTTAGTTTTTATAAGATTGGTTATCATTTGATACACCAGTGAGAGTGAGTGTTTCATTAAATTTAATATCTAAAATTTATTTTAGGGGCTTATTAGGAGCACTGATTTGAGTTCCCTAAGACCCCAGAACAATAATAGTCCAACAGTCTTGAAGAGTTTCGTTTGAACTTTTATTTCATTCACTATCTTTGAGTCCCGTAATTGTAATATTTGCTATGCTTCAATCTTTTATTTTACAAAATTCGTCTCTCTCATAGAAAATCATGATATTTTTTACAAGGAACGGCAAGTAATAGTATAGGGAATGTTAAAATAGTCCTTATCTGAATTTCTGAAAGATTGGTTAGGAAGGTTAGGCAGAGCTAGAGATTTTGTTATAATTCATGGTGGAGATTGACCTATAATTTATTCAGACATCAACAGTTTTCTATGACGTATGGGTCAGGTTGTTACTGTCAATTTTAAATGCCAACGACTGGGTATAATGACGATAAATAGTTTGTATAATAAATGAGTAACTAAATTATTTGTTTTCTTTCAAATGTCTCCAAGCCTCTCGCACAATCTTGGTGTATATCGACAAGCAAGTTCTGTAATCCACTCTGATGTGATAGATAGTTCAAGAGTGTGGACATACGCTCATGTAATGTTTAATAATATCTTTTTAAGTTGGTTATATTACGATTTACTAAATCACTATTTTCCTACTCTTTTTCATCCTCTGCAGATCGATGCAATGCTTTAACTGGTTCCGGTAAGGAGGTACTGATCTTTGTTTCTTTAGCACTTTTGATCCGTTTATTTATTTATTTATTCATGAAGGGAAATACATAAAATACCAGATAGAGATATGTGGAATTGCCGACATTGCATAACATTAAAAAACCATCTACAACTTTTCTTGACAGATGCATGTTTTATTTATGAGGGGTGTAAAGGTTATTAACCTGTTATTATTCCCCACCTGCAAATTACTTGTAGTCTTAACTCAAAGCATATTATTTTGTTTGGCAACTATTAGTCTGATTTTTTTGATCCAAAATTGTTCATTCCCTGGAAAACTTCTGGGCTGACAATTATTTTGAGACCAGAGAATAATGTCACTTTTCTCGAGATTTAACTGGAAGTGATTATGATTTTGTGTTCCCTCTTTTAAATCACTTTTTATGATTGCAAAAATTGGCGATTTGGCTTTTAACTTTATTAACACATTTTGTCTTCTTCCATGTTTGTTTTTAAAGCCTAACCAAACAGCTGGGAATATCAACCTAGGGACTTTCAGAGGCGGATATTATGGCTTATCTGGTGGTAATTGTGTTCCTGTTCTTTGTTCTTAGTTTGGTTAGCCTATGTAATCCTTATGAATGGAACAACCAAACCATTTGCTATTGCAGATTATCATTCCGATTTTGTCGATACTTTTGGACAGCTAGCCCGAAGGGTAATGTATATTGTTTGAGTGCATTATGTGCTGTGTAATGTGTTATTAGTTCCTCTCTATTGTTAGTATTCAACCTTTTTACAGCAATTAAGAGAGGATATACATGAAAGGAAAGCAGCTGAGGTGGTAAAACGAGACAATGAAGTGATTGTGAAGCTTGAGAATGCACCCATCAAGCGGAGCAATTCAGTTGACTCGGCAGTTCTTGGCAAATACAGTGTATGGAGGAAAGAAAATGAGAATGTAAATGCTGATTCAACTGTTCGCTTGATGCGAGATCAACTGATTATGGCAAGGGCCTTTGTAAGCATTGCTAATACAAAGAACAGGAACGACTTGGCACAAGAACTACAGAGTCGAATCAAAGAAGAACAACGTGCTCTAGGGGAAGCCACTGCAGATGCTGATCTGCCTCGCAGGTAGAGTAAGCCCCTTTTACATGGTATTTTACTTCATTAATTGTCTATTGCTGTCAATTGAATTTTTGTGCTGCTTTTCAATGTAATTTATTGGTGAAAGATGCATTCCATTTGGGTGTTCAGTTGTATCTTTTAAATACATTTTTTTTGCATGATTAAAAATTTCACTTGTAAGTACTTTTAAGTGTGTTTGGTAAGTAGCGTGATGTAGGATGACTTAGAGGAAATACAAGAACAATGTAAAACAAATAAAGAACAAAGAAATTCTAATACTCTTTTCCAAACTCTCAATCTTTATTCATAAACCACACAGATAGAAAACAACTAAAGAGGTCTTATATATAGGCCTTAGGAAAATAACCTAATGGACTTGGCCCAAACAAACTAGGAAATAATGAAAATAATGAACGAAATAATTAATTAACCAAGTCATTAAAATAACTAAACAAAACAATAAACTAAATAAATCTCTTCTAATGCTGCATCATTCTCTCCTGGTTGAAAAAGGTTTGATCCAAATGTTAATTGTAGGCGGGCGACTAGTGATGGCAATGACATTCTTCATCAGTCATCTTAAGTAGTCTCAGGTTCCTCCACGGGATCAACAACACCTGGATCTTCATCATTGTCTACAACTTTCCCTTACTACTTCCTGTCCAGCATAACACGCTCTTTCTTTGCTATTTCTTGATATGAGCAATATCTAGCAATATGACCTGTACCCTCACAAACATAACATGCTTTGTCCTTTTATCTAGATGAGCTGACTGATCCTTTCGGCTCCTCCGTGAAAGGGAACTTCTTGTGACTAACCTCTTTTGGCGTCGTTTTGACCACTAGCCATTAATATTTCTCCTTTTGTTTAGCAACCCTCACATAACTATGAGCCAAATCAATTGATGCAAAATCATTGCTCAAAGTTCATATTGAATGTCATCTCGAAGCCTATTAATTTAGTGAGTAATCTTTTGTTGTTCGGACTCTTCAACTCAAATGCGAAGGGATAACTTGTGAAATTTGTGAGCATACTCATCAACAGTGTTATCATCTTGCTTAAAAGTTTGAAGCTTGTAGAATATATCACGTTAAAAATTCAAAGGGATGAACTTAACAGACATTGCATCCTTCATATTCATCCATACACTAATTGGTTCAGGTCCTCTAGAAGAATGTTGTTGGATGAAATCTGCCCACCCAATATTAGCATAACCACGGAGCTTTGTTGCCACGAGAGTAACTCGACGATCATCAGGAACTCCCTTAAAAGAAAGCACATGCTCTACCAAGTTGAGCCACTCAATAAATGTGTCAGGTTCAAATTTACCGTTAGAATATCAATCTTGATTCCATAATTGTGATCTTGTTGGCGAACCTGAGTAGCAGGATTAATTAGATCATGTTGGACAGGAACAAAAGTGGTAGTTTGATTAGTGGCAATAGGAGTGATGGTTGCAATTGCTATTGACGCAACAGATGTCGAGGATGAGGCGGGGGCGAGAGTTGTTAGAAGTGCCATAATCTCATTGAACTTGGACTGCATATTGATCTACATTTAACTCATGGTAGACTGCAGAGTATTCATATCAAACCTCAATCGAGCAACCTCATGACTAGTAGCCACACGATCTTCCTTAAATTTTGCAAATTGGGCCAAAACTTCTTTACTTGCAACCATTTTTTTGTCCTATGGAATATAGAACCAAATTAAGTATTAAATTGCAATGAAAGAAAAAATAGCACCTGATTGATAACTGTGCAAGTTGCAAAGGTAATTAGAAATTATTTTCCAAACTTGAGGGCTATTCTGAAAATAACCAAAATTGCAGGGACCTAACCATAATTATTCCATACCTTAGGGACCAGTTCTGTAATTAACCCAAATTCTCATGTTCGCTTCTAATCTCAGGTCGAAGAGACAAAAATGGAGACGGCGACAATGGTGACTAATGGTGGCTCCGGCGGCAACTGGTGGTGAGTTCAATTGGGTCTGGTAGGTTCAATTGGCTTGCAATTGAATTGTGGGTTTCGATTGAGTGCTGGTGACTGGCTTGGCGATGATTCCGATGAGCAGTGGCGACAAACAAAGGTGGTGGTAGGGTTTTCGGGCACTGGTGGTGGCGGTGGCTAGGGTTTCGCAGAAAACGGAGGCGGCGATGATGGTGGCTATGGTTTGAGGTTATTTAGGTCGTGATTAATTTATTGTTAGCACTGTGTAATGGATCAAGCCAAATTGATATAAGATGGCTTATAGGAAACACAGGAACAATGGAAAACAAATAAAGAATAAAGGAATTCTAATACTCTTCTCCAAACTCTCAATCTTTATTCATAAGTTACATGGATAGAAACCATCTAAAGGATATATATAGGACTGAGGAAAGTAACCTAATGAGCCTAGCCCAAACAAACTAGGAAATAACAATAACATAATAAAGGAAATGAATGATACCAAGTTGTTAAAATAACTAAACTAAACAATAAACTAAATATTCTCTTCTAATGTTGCATCATAGCGTCCAAGCATATCTTTTGGCACCTTAAATGCTAAGACGGACAAATGAAACTTACTTCAAAATAGAAAGTAAGAAATCGTATGTGGTTTTTGGTTTGCCAAGAACCCAATTGTCCTCGGTTATTTCCCATTATTTGGAAGTGTACCCACCATATTTGGTAAATGTTTTGTTCCCACTGATGAACCCTTTTTGTGTCACGCTTCATTTGTTCATCTGAAGATTCTGAACATCTAAATTTTCAAGTCATTTATTTGACCAAGATTTTGTCTCCACAGAGATTGAAACCTAGATCTTCTACTTTTGATTTTACTGAGACAATGATATATTATGTATAGTACGCAGGAGAGAATCAAAACTATGAATCAAGCACTTGCAAAAGCAAAAGATCAACTATATGATTGCAAGTTGATGACGACAAAATTGAGAGCAATGCTTCAATCAGCAGACGAACAGGTTCGTAGCTTGAAAAAGCAAAGCACTTTCCTGAGCCAGTTAGCTGCAAAGACTATACCTAACGGAATACACTGCTTGTCTTTGCGTTTAACCATTGAGTACTACCTTCTCCCTCTAGAGAAAAGGAAGTTCCCCAGGAGAGAGAATCGAGAAAATCCAACACTCTACCATTATGCTCTCTTCTCTGACAATGTTTTGGCTGCATCAGTTGTTGTAAACTCAACCATTATGAATGCCAAGGTAAAGCATTTTCTATACCAGGGTGTTAGATTACAATTTTTATTAGTTTTCCCAATATTTTGGCACACTGTTTTAGGATTAAAAAGAGAAAACTCCGGAAAAAAGAAGCATGATTGACACTTTACAGCTAGGGACTTTGATAAGGATACGGGACATGACAATGTAGAAGGAAAAAAAGATACGGACATTAGAGATGATACAACAGTGTGATACTAATTTTTTTTCACACTATTTATTTAGAGATGGCAATAATATGTCATAGAAGCTCTATTTAGCCAATGCGGAGACATGTATGGGGATAACTGTTCACAAGATAAAATACCCTTTTGCTCTTTGCTGAATCAAAGCTTTTTCAATTTCGTTGATCTCACTTTATATCAAGGTATCGCATAGGCCATGTGGTTTTGAACTTCTGTCATATATTTAGAAGTGTCTGAAAAACTAACTGGGAAGACACAACAAATGGAATGTCGTATACGTACTTTGGAGATTCCGTGTAATATGTGTGCAGTTATCGAGCACGGACACTGCAATCTCTTTGGTGTTCCCGCTTCCAAGGGGCAGATACTACCACATAAGTTGTTTTATATCTTATTTATGTACTTTGCTATGAATTCAAGTTATTTCTGTGACGTGTGACCTGTTTGTGCTGGTATATTCTAATATAAGTAGCCTGTAGTTAGATATTTTGGCAATTAATTGGTGTAGTACACATATAAGTTGATTGATATTTTGGCGTTGGATCCTCAGGCCTTGCTTTTGAAAGTGGCAATTCCAGTATAAACTGAATTTTATAATCCATGTGCTTAAGATCTAGATTAAGAGAAACTCATGATTTTAGTTCAATTATATAGACATTCAACTTAGTTTTAGAAATCACACTACTGGACTGTGCTGCAGGAGCCTGAGAAACATGTATTTCATCTTGTTACGGATAAGCTGAATTTTGGGGCCATGAATATGTGGTTTCTGCTGAATCCTCCAGGGAAAGCCACCATCCATGTTGAAAATGTTGATGAGTTTAAGTGGCTCAACTCATCTTACTGCCCCGTGTTGAGGCAGTTGGAATCAGCTGCAATGAAGGAGTACTATTTTAAGGCTGATCATCCTAATACTGGCTCATCTAATCTCAAGTACAGGAACCCAAAATATCTCTCCATGCTCAACCACCTTAGATTCTATCTTCCACAGGTGACTTTCTTATGTCTAATGATAGTTTAAGGACTACTAACGAGTTTAATAAGGGAACTTGATAAGCCTGCTTAAACTGTGCGCTTTCTGTAGGTTTCAGTGCTTCTTTAATGCTTTGTCTATTGGACAAAGCTGACTTATCAAGTGCCCTTATACCAATTTTTAGAAAAACACAAAATTTAGCTTAAATTTATAATTCCATTTGTGCTATAGTTATGGTAAAATCACAATTTTTTAGTTTATATGATAGAATATTCTGATCTTTGCCTGAGTTACCCTCTATTATTTGCATCTAGTTTAACTTTTTGTCTCTGTAGATTCACTTATATTTGTTTGGCCTAAATGATTTATTAGAATCCACAGATACAATCCATTAGCAAGGTTGCAGACAGAACTGAGACTTTTCTGATCTGAAAACCTATTTTTCTTTTATTGGGAATTGAAACAATTCCGCAGTTTTTATGTTGAAGTATTAATTGAATATTGAAAATAGTGGGGCCAAAATGAAACTCTGTCCTTATTACAGAGACTGTTGAACTGATCAACCCAGAAGATTATCCACGAGTGTTTAACTGAACAAGATATTAGATTTCTGCTTTGGCTTTCTTCTTCTTCTTCTTCTTCTTCTTCTTTTTTTTTTTTTTTGGATTTTTTGGTTTTTTGTTGTTGTTTTTTTTTTTGTTCTTTTTTTTTTTTTTTGGATTTTTTCTATATGATCTGTCTGAATTTGGTTCCCTATTGTGCTAAATCAACAGGTTTATCCGAAGCTAGATAAAATATTGTTTCTTGATGATGACATTGTCGTCCAAAAGGACTTAACTGGATTGTGGTCTGTTGATCTGCATGGAAAAGTAAACGGTGCAGTGGAAACTTGTGGCGAGAGCTTTCATCGTTTCGACAAGTATCTGAACTTTTCGAATCCTCATATCGCGAAGAACTTTGATCCCAATGCTTGTGGTTGGGCATATGGTATGAACATTTTCGATCTTAAGGAATGGAAGAAGAAAGATATTACTGGCATATACCACATGTGGCAGAATATGGTTAGTCCTTCAAAACGTTTCTCATTTCTTTTAAGTCTCTGTGTTTTTCTTGTGGTACATGAACCATTTCTTGTTGATGGGAATTCTCATTTTGGAAACTAGAAAGTTTTGTTCTGGATATGTTTACCAGTTCGATTCATAAATGAATAGGGTGATTAGGATCGTGGTCACTGCTGTCAGATAGACTTCCAAATGCTAGAAGCAGGTTTGTTAATTTTTTATGCTGGGATTTCAAATTTGAAGACTATCTGACGTCCTTAAAGAAATACTTTTTTAATTATCATGGACTGATAAGCAATAAAATAAATTGTGAATATAATTTTTTCTATTGAATCATAAAGTTTTGGAACTCTTTGTAATGATTGATAATCCCTCTGTCCCATTTCAATAGTTTTGTATTTCTTTTTAGTATGTTCCAATATATAGTCTAATTTCTATTTTAGAAAAGTAGTTGAAAAGTCACTTTACTAAAATGCGTTATTTATTGTATTCATTTAGTTACTACATCCATCTTCATGAGTTGTACAAAATGTGTTGCATTAATAAGGAGTATATTAGAAAAGGGAGAAAATATTTTCGATTTCAGCAACATTAATTGATGTTTATTAATCTTTGTGAAAAAAGAAGTGGGACTATTAAAATGGGATGGAGAGAGTACATTTTATTCTCCAAAGCTTGTATGCTCCCCTTAAGCGTCCACTTTGTAAAACGCTTAAGTTGTACTTTACTATAATGTTCACAACCACTAGAAAAATAGCATACTAAAGTAAAACTGATATGTAAAGTAAAAAGAAGACGTGTGATAGAAAACTTCTGTTAGCTGTTGAAGTGTATCACAAATGCAGGGTGTTCCCAGAATCTTGGGCCGTTATCAGATTTACCGAAATTTATGCGTTCTACAATTCCTTGCTCATCTCGATGATAAGAAATTAGTCAGCAATTTCTTTCACATCAATTGAAACTCTTAAGACTTTTTCTCTTCTACTTAACAGAGTGAAAGAGAGAGTTTAATGATCATAATTGTAACAGCTCATGTACTTGATAGATCTGTTGTATTATCTCATTCCTCTACTTCTATGTAGGAATAATTCTGGGGTTTCTCACTAATGATAGTGTAATTAGCAGTGCAGAGTGAAAAAGGGGGACTGACCCTTTGCTATTGTTAAGCAATTTAAGAACTTTAGTTTGTAAAAGAATTTCTTACTGAACTACATAGGTGCCACAACAATTGCCAAAAAGAAAATTATAGCTAGTTAAAATGACTATAGCATCTAACTTTAGTTTCCATCTCTCCGAGAGAGTGTCCTTTGTGGGCACCCCAGGGATTTGACCTGTTATTTTCTTGGAGCTGTGGGAATAGGATCTCATAGCTCCCTGAGGATTAACAAGATGCGTGAAAGCTGGCACGGACATTTGGATACCAAAGCAGCATAAAATTTATAATGAGAAAGAGTAACAATAATAATAGTTATGTATTTATCTTTTACAGGTATGAATTCATTTGCTTGTTTATTTATATTTCCTTGTTCTTTTGCTTTTCAGAATGAAGATAGAGTATTGTGGAAGCTTGGCACTTTACCTCCTGGATTGATGACATTTTATCGGCTGACACACCCTCTCGATAAGTCGTGGCATGTGCTTGGTCTCGGGTATAACCCCAGCGTTACCCAGTCAGCTATTCTAAAAGCAGCCGTTGTTCACTACAATGGGAATATGAAACCGTGGCTGGAGTTGGCTATGAGGAAATATCGCCCTTACTGGACCAAGTATATCAATTTCGATCATCCCTACATCAGTGGTTGCAAAATCAATGAGTAAGCCGAAAATTTGGGTTACAATAAAAATGCTCTTCTTTTTCTATATTAACCTGAAGGAGAGAGATCCGACTTTCGTGCTAATTAGCGAGCTTAATAGATACTTAGATTCAATTCTATTCTTCCTATTTCAAATTTCCCTAGCCAATATGTTTTCTCCGGTTCAAGGAGCTACATTTATAATAGTTTATTCTTTATTCTTTCAGTAACAACTGGCTACGTATTGGGCAAAGTTTTCATTTCTGTTCGATTGGATTGTTTTTGCTGAGACAGTTGAATTAGCTTTTCGTAAGATGTGTAATTTGTGTAATTCGGGTAAATTAGTTTTAATATTCACCGTTTGGTGATCAAGTGAATCCCTTCCCACAGGTATGTACAGTGATTGATTTTCATTTTATTTTATTTTATTATGTTATTTTTTTTTGGTAGGTGCCTGATAGGGGTGGCCATGAACCGAACCGAGCCGAGCTTTGGGGTGCTCGGCGTTTGGCTCTATAAAAAAAATCTCCGGCTCAAGCTCGGCTCGGCTTGACTCATTTGCAATTGAGCCAAAATTGAGCCGAGCTTAAAAAGTTCGCGAGCAGCTCGCAAGCCATTTGATTCCTAACTAATCTGACATCATTTTGAGCTCAAGATTGATTTTTATTTAGATTTTGATCAATTCTTGTGCAAAATATCTTAAACATGTTTAATTCCGAAAGTGTTAAATGTTAATACTATTTTGATAATTTTGAAGTTAATTTTAAATTCGGAATAATTAAAATATTTATGATGATATATTGATAGTAATAATTAATATTGGCAAAATAAATTTTTAATGAGATATTTTAGTATTTATTTTAAGATAAGTTTTATTTACTATATTAATCACCTGAAATATGCTATATATATATATATAACTATATACTGTACTTATTTCGAGCGGCTCGCGAGTCTAACGAGTCGAGTTACTCCATGCTTAAGCTCAACTTGTTAACACTATCAATCTCAAAATTGAGTTTGAGCTCAACTCATTTACTCTCAAGTCGAGCTCAAGCAGCTTGCAAGCAGTTTGGTTCATTGCTTGTCCTAGGGTTACTCGTGCTCTGTATACTAGATCATTTACAAAAAGGGAGGCTTGCCTGGCAGAGGTGTTGGTCAGACTCTGCCTAGTGCATCTTGGCCATTCATTTTTAAATCATCTGACTGATATTAAATGTATGAATTATAAAAAAAATGAAAAAATCTTGTTAACTTTTAGCTTCTGATTTGAAAATGAGAGGACATGCATTTTTATTATATAGAATATAAGGTCACACTTATTCATTAATGGATAATGCTAAGTAATATTACTTGAACCGATTCTCATTAAAATAAAATTACTTTATTGAAATACTAAATTGATTACAAGCTCTTTTGGTACTCAAATCTAGATGACAAACATTAACTCCCATTTCCTCCACATTTTCACCAAAAGTATTAGTCGGAAAAATCTTTGTGAAGGTATCAGCAAAGGTTATTTGCCGAAGCAATATAAGACACCACCGCATCACCGCTTTCCAAGTTATTGCGGTACGTGATATTTATGCTGAACATGGTCGGAATTTTTCTGGATTCCTTAGTTTTAGCAAAAATCACCACCCAATCACCACAATAAAAAAACTAATTGGTAAAATCTAAGATCCAAAAGAAAGTTTGAGTGAAATCACCTTCTTGGATGCCTCAACAACTGCTGCATACTTGCCCTTAATAGTAGAATTAATATCACATGATTGCATAGCACTTTTCAAACTAATAACTCTACCTAAGCGGTGAACACATTTCAATGTTGATTCCCTAGAATACTTTATCTCCTGAATTTGGGAGTGTACCAAAAGTTACAAAACTTCTTGCACCGTAAAGCAATATATAATCTATATTTATTTTTAACATACTTGATCATATGTTTTAATGCAATCCAGTTTCCCACCTTGGTTTAGAGCGAAACCGACCACGCCTATGATAAAGCAAATGTCATATTTAGTACAAAGCATTACATACATGGTATACATGGTGCTTTCTACAATTGAAAAATAAAGAACCGAGTTTATCCTACCTACCACTATCGGCATTTTAGGACAATGAAAACTAGATTGATGAACTCCATGTTTGAAAGGTAGAAACGTCGTAGAATCATGCATGCTATTATGGGTAAGAATCTAGTCGATATAAGTAGAAACATGATTTCCTGGTTATCTCATGAAAGTTGATCCCATGAATGTGATTGCTCTCCATGTACGTGATAACTTCTTCCAAGTTCTCCACGTTGAGCTGTCCAAATAACCACAAATTAAACGATAATAACGCTTACATATAGTTTTCTATGAGTAGGATATGGTGAACGTATATCTTTAAGAATAGTGCAACGCCGTCATCAAGGTTCTTGTACGCACATGACTTCTCATGACATTGATTAAACCTATTAAAAGTAATGACTTGAACAAATTCAATATTTCTAGATCTAGATGCCATCGCAAGTCCATAAAATGGACGTCCTATTTTTGCTTGTCAAGCGGTCTCGACTATGTCATACAAAATCATCTGGGTTCATCATATAGATGTGTTCACCAAGACTTTTATAATAAAAAGTTATATGGACATTCATTTGCAAGATTTCATCTCTAAGAAAATCCAAATAGATTCTTGTTGGGTTGCGAGCAAAACAATTTCCTCCTAGTCAGTTCCCTCTCTCTGAGTCTACCCTTTGACAATAAGACTACCCTTACAAGTTTCCACCTTCCTTTATGCTATCTCGTTTTCCTATACTTCTGATTGCATCACTTCTCATACACTCCTGTATGAATTTGTAACTTTTACAAAAATTCTACAACTTTATCTTGATCCGTTTCATTATAGTTGTCACCTTACTGTTCAGTTTATCTGGGATCATCTCAAAAGACTATCGTAAAAGCGTTTACCAAACAATTGGATGTGTAATCCTCCGAGTATGACAAGACACTCCATATGCACTGGGATTGTCATACTGTGTACTCAATTCCTTGTCCAACTTCTTGTTGTGGGTTTGGTGGAAGTTTTATTCTAAGCTCATCCAAAGAATCTGTGGTTCATCATGAGCTACTCATTAAAAAAATAAGGCATTGATGTTAACTATAACCTTTTGATCCTTGGCATAGAAAAGTTAATCTTCTTTTATTCTCCTCAGACACCTAATAAAGAAACAGATATCTGTTCTTGATTTCACGTATTCTCTCTTCTATTTTCTGAAATAATGACTTGTTTTTCTTTCTTGTTTCAGCTTTTTTGGTACTTTTACTACACTTGGAATGCTTTTATCTTTCCAAGATTTTCTCACACTACGTTCATGTTATTGTCTTTAATAATTTTTAATAATGGTTTCTCGTTGTATAGTTGCACTAATACCACTTCAATATCATATAAATTATTATTGCGAGTTCACGATTCTTATAAAAAGTTTTCATAATGAAATGTTGGACATTTAGTATGTTCTTCAAAATTATGAGGGCATTGTAGTCCCCATTAGTAAACTTTTGGCTTCATTCCTCTGATATGTAGTTGCCATCACGAATGCGATTTGAGATGGTAGAGACATTTTTTTTGAGAGTTTTGTCACAATCTCTCTTGATTCGTCGTGCGAACAAAAACTCTTGATTCTAGTGGTAATGTGGTGTATTGTGACTAGCAAAACACGAATATAACAAAGAAACGAATGACAACACTTGCCATTGATTGATATCTCATAGAGCTTAGCCGTGCTCTTAAGTTTTCAGACCAAAGTACTTAAACCATGCGAGATTTGCGGCATAACCTAAAAGACATTTCAACTTATCACAGTTATACTCTACCCATAATAAAATTCTGTAACATTTTGCTTAGTTAGACCCAAGGTAGTCTTCATTCGAGATTACATTAATTCTTTTTAAGTAACCTTACGGTGTGTTTAAATATAAAATAATCTTAATGAATCTCACGTGGGTATAAATGTATAACCCTCATGGCAGCAGACCAATTTGACCTGGCTTGCATATTAAGAGTACATGCCGAAAATAAATGAAATACTACGGGACTAACTATGCAATTTACTTGCAAATGGTTAAGCTTGCCCAAGTACAATTTATATTATATAAATAGGGTAATTCTATTTGCATCACCACTATTGATATTCACACTACAAAAAATTGCCATATTTTAATAAAAAAATAGAAATATTATTTTTGACCCTCAGTCTCTCTGTCCCTCCCTCCCTCTCCTCATCATGTTCTCTATCCTTCCCACTTCTCGTACTCTCTCTCCTCTCCCTCTCCTCACCCCTCCTCCAATATTCTTCCATATTCTGGTAACCAAAAGTAACTACTCCACATTTTTCAGTCTCTCTCTCGCACCCTTATCTCTCTAGAACGATCACTCTTTCCCTCTGTCTCTCTTTTTTTATCTCACATTTTCCCTCTCTCTCACTTTTGCACACTACCATTGAAAACTACCAGTGACAACCACAAAATAGAACCAAGCAACTATTTTTAAATCCCTCGTTAAATTTTTTGTTTGATTCTAATTGTATCAAATTTTGGTTTACAAGAATTTTTGAACACAGGTTTTGAAGAATTAGGTCAATATAAATGTTCGATTTGATGTGTTGATTGTGTGATTGAATAGAAAAACTTTTTTTTTTGAGAATGTGTTGTTTTGTCACGCCCCGAAAATTTGTATCTCCCAAGCACGTGATTTATGCTACAACACATATAAATATATAACCAATATCATAAATGCCAAAACATAATCTCAAATAAAAGTAGCTCATATAGCTAAAAATAAAATAAAAATACTACCTCATGTTTAAAATAATTTGCCTTCTTATTTTTACCAATGCAAATAGAACAATTGGAATCAATTTTAAAATATCCCTTGGCTCGACGGCCTACAATTAGGAAATAATAACTGTTCACAATAATAAAGACAACCACGACCGAATTACTCGAGTGATTTTCAATAGAACCTCTAGTCTTGTATATGAGAACCTCTAGTCTTATATACGGCGACCTCCAGTACTTGTCTCTGCTTGGAGTTTTACATAAGGGGAAAAATACAAAGAGACATAAATAACCTAAACAAGCGGTTATGATTACTGAATTGAAAACTAGTAACCACAATAAAATATGTAACATGAATATAAAATATGCCACAATAAATGCAAAATACCACAGTCAGGTGAAATATGTAAATCAAACAAAGAAAACTCATTCCCGTAATAAAAGGTACATCATCTCTACATATCTCTATTTTACATCTTCTAGGTTTAATTTTTTATTTCACATTTTAAACTTACACTACAGGGCATAACATGTCCCCGTAACTTTATGCGTTCCACTTGGAACCTAAAGATATTATACAATAGAGGGTCAGTCCTTGTCACCCTCTAAGCATAATAGCACAATAGGATACTCCTTGTCACCCTATTTTATAAATATATGAATTAGAGAGTCATTCCTCAACACTCTCTAAAAAAAAATATGGCACAATTATATCATCTCACCATAGTTCCACACTTTCAATTTCATATCCATAAATCCTCAATTTATCAATTTAAACATCTTTCCTATGCTATAATTGATTTCATGTTCATACCATAATATCAAATTCTACCACCCATCTACAGTACACAAACACACGATACCAAACCATGAATAAATACACATAATAACTTGTGGTTTTAACTACAGTACAATAAGAGCCAAACTGCACCTATAATTTTTTCACAAGAACTCCCTTGGAAAAGTGTTGTGGAAAACCCTAGAAATCACGATTAAGGAAGTACCGGCGAAAAGTTGGAACCTATGAACAAATAATTGAGAATTTACAAACATTTTTTGATTGATTAGAGTTCAAATGAACATAAACGAATATGAGTAAAACTTACCTCACTACGGAGAAGATGAAGAGTAAAGTTCGATTCCGCATTTAGGTCATTGAACGGAATGATTCTATACCAATATTTGATGATTTTTGCCTAAAGAAATCTTCTCCTTCTCTTTCTATATGTTTATAACAAAAAAATTTATGTTTGGAACCGTCAGTTATAAAAATATATATATAATAGTTTCGAAATTGAACCCATAAACCACTTCTCAGGATAATTCATTATATATTTTTAATGCTAACAAGTTTAAAAAGAGGATGGATTACCATATCACAAATCCTAAAGTCAGGCATATCGAAGCCTATGAACTAATCGTAAGGATAATTATTGTTGTTCTACAATGAACTAAACATAGAGAACATTATACTAGAATCGCGAACGTAAAAATTTCGGATGTAATCCAGTATGAGACCAGTATACCACACTGATCTATTCAATTCTTATTACCCAGCCTCTATTTGCTTTAGCCTGTCGTGGATAACGGATTCCCAAAGTACAATAACCTTCTCGCAGGTTCAAATGGAAGCAATATTCCGAACTCCAATTGGTCCTTTCGTAATATGATACTCTTTGTAACTTTTTAAATGCTTTGAAAAAATTACACGGTGCATGCAGGTATATTTTTCCAAAATTTCGGGTGTAATTGTAATGCTTTAAAATATGTTAGAGGGCCTTAGTATTTATAGAAATTAAAAGACCTCTCCAACAGTTACAAATTCCAATCTATGGAGTGCAACCTGTGCCTCTTCAAACAAGTGAGGTTGTTTTACAATTAATCAAAACATTGTGCCTCTTCAGTGCAAAACATGAGGGTCAAAGTTGACCTGTTAGGTAGGTGGGTCATAAGACCTAGATACAGGCAAGCGACTTTCGTGGGTCAGGCCCAATAGTTGTGGCTCAAATTGTATTGGGGTCGTTCTATTATTCATTTTGGACCCAATCCAAAAAAAATTTAATATGTAATTAATATTGGCCCAAATAAATATGGACCAAACAAATATGAGCCATAGTTTAACCATTCACAATTTATTCTAAACAATAATCGACCCAATCATTCAAAATTTATTTTAAACAATAATGGGCCCAACCCTTGTATCAACAATTTGACTTATATACCACTTAGTTTTACAAAACAAAGTCGATGTGGGATAGTTTTTACAGAGTTATCTTCTATTTCTTTCCTAATATTTGTCTACTTCATGGATACCATTTTGAAGTCATATACCATTCACACAATATAACCGTTCGGGCTTATAAATAGCTCCTTAGAAAGGCTTCTCAATAAACCTAGAATCATTTTTTTTAAGTTTCAATTTTATTAACACCAAAAAACTTACAATGAAGTACAAGGTGGTATCTGTCCAACTAACACTACAACTCGCTCTAGAAGGAGGTACAACGTGACTAGTCTAGTACAAATTACATATCAATAAATACACAAATCTAAACTAAAAATACACAATAAAATACAAACTGGTATGATACAAAATAAATAAACAATTAAGATTATATACCAGGCTATAAATATAAAAAAAAAATATAACAGATTGAACCAATCAAGTTGCAACATAAATAGTGCTTAAACATAAACTCTATTCCCGGAGAGGAATCTTTGCATCCAAATGGTCTTAAAACTAACTGGATAGACTGATACTCTATCCTATCTAGCATCTACTACTCAACATCCAAGCTGTAATGTCCTAGAAATTCAGAGAAATTTTTTTGCATTTTAATAATATTATATAGTATGATATAATATTAATATGATGTATTATATGGCGAGTTAGTAATAAGTACGATTATATTTATAGAAAAATATACATAATGCATAGTGCATAGTCTCGTAGAGCGGATTTAGCGTCAGTTAGTATTGAAATAAAGTTGTCGGTCGGAGTTTGCCAGTAGTTGCATAAAGTAGCATAGATCGAGTTTCAGGTACTCAAATGCCATTTTGGAAAGTTGTTTGACACTTTCATTAATATCTATAAGTGATTCTAAGTGTTTTTTGAAATTTTTGGCCCGAGGTATTTGGATCCAAATTCTCGTGGCTTCGATCGATCCAGGTGCATTTGGATTAATCTAACTTATCAGATCGATTGATCCAAGTGCTATTGGATCAATCCAACTGCTTTGTCTGTCTTAAGTTGTATGGACCAAACACTTGTCTTCTTCATTTCATTCTCCTATTTCCAAAAATTGGAGAGAGAGGGAGTGGTGGAGTCTTAAAACTTCACACTTTGAACTCCGATTTCATCTAGTCACGGTGCTCGAATCCGTATAAAAAGTAGATTTTCTTTGCCCTAGAGATGAGGAGATCGTTTCGATATAAGTCATTCTTTCATCCCTTTCATTTGAATTGTCTCGATTTCCTTGCATCTTTCGTACGTGAAATTTTATTTGATATTCTTGTTTATCGTTATGAGTTGAATACTTTTATGTCTAGGAGTTTAACGATTTGATTTCATTTGATAGATCAAATCGAGGGGTGATGTCACGCCCCCAATTCCAAGCACCCAGAACCAAGGGTGTGATGCTGCTATATACTAACCCAAACCACATAATA
>MKEJ01003356.1:0-20509 GCA_001753735.1 Embelia ribes
TTTCCGGTTGAACCGGCCGGTCCAATCTTGTTTTTAACACAGTGGTTTTTCTCATACGGACTAAGAAAATTTATATTAGTAGTTTTTCCCAAACGGACTAAGAAAAATTAGTTAATATGCATTAGATGTAATGAATTATTTTCAACATAATATGCACTCTGTTGAGAATATGAAAAGCTATATTTGATGATAATAACGCAAAGTAGTTACTAATAAAATACTCATTTTAACTAATTAAGAAATAAGGGAACTATAAAATATTAGCACCAAGGTTAATGACTCAAACCACGTCTATAACACGGAATTGCTCTCAATACAAGAAACTTTTTCACTTGAAATATACATGAATTTTTTCGTACGGAATTACTGTATTTTAAGAATAAAATTACATTAAACCAATGACAATTTATTGCAACTAATCTTAATTACAAATAAATTATAAATACTTGTAGTAAATTGTTCTCATGTTATAATAATTTGTTCTGAAAACACAATAATTCTTATAAACTATAAGAAAATTAGTTCTTATATAGAAAATGAGTGGGGTTATATGACCGTGGTAGAGTGTAACTAACGTAGCCATAAAGGGGTAGAGTGTAACAAACCCTAGTAGCTAGCTACTTCTTATTTTGGGAATGTATATAACGGTATTCAATTTTGCTCATTTAAGTGAGACATGGGTTTGGGTCAAAGAAAGACTATTTGTCAGAGAGATATGTAACCATAATATCAATATCCATTTGGGCCACGTGGCAACAGTTGAAATAAGTAATGGCATTACGTATGAGAAAGGAATAAGTACATGGATAATTTGATTTTTCATCTTCGAATGAAAATGATAGAAATTTTATATATATATTATTCGTTCTGATATTTATTTGTATTCGGTTGGACAGTCCCAAGCAAAAAGAGTAATCTTATTCACAAAGGGCTCGTGTTTGATCAAATAGTTGGTGAAACAATATAGTTTATCAAGTGGTGATTACTAGTTGGTTTAAGAGGATGATTGGTCACACTGAGACTGATCCAGGGCCCGAACAACTAGGGGATGCACCAGTGGGGAACTTTTCACAATGGCGAAAACATGATGCAGTTATGTCACATCGAGATAAATCCATGATTTCTGAATTTTTTTTTTTGCTGATAATAAACAATGATGATATCTACGAAGTAATAATCAATAAACTTTGTGTCAGCAGCCACGGCAAACATCGATATTACACAATTGAGTGAATTGAGGCAAATGCTAGTTGCAATAGCTTCTTTATCATCGAACCATTCCTAATTGGTGCTTACACGCAACTAATTCACAATCATGACTAGCTCGGCTTTCGTAAGCACGCAGACCAATTTAGAATTCCTCATCGAAACAGTTTAACAAGCATGACTGTGACCAATCATGTAATCCATTCCAAACAACTCAACATATATTCCATTGGAATAATTATAGAAATAACTAAAGCACACAATTTGGCAAGGCTAATTAATCGGTAGACTAGAACTAGCCCTAGTTTTAATCTAGTCGGTTAGTGTTTACTAGACGGCCTTAAATCAATGCATTTTGTATCGTCCTATTTTGTAACGCCGGGTCAGAAAAGTGTGAGACTAATTAACCCTAGTTTTAAAACCTAGTAGCTAGCTAGTTCTTATTTTGGCAAGTTATACCGGTATTTAATTTTGTGCATTAAAGCCAGAAATGGGGTTTGGTCGAATAATACACTTTGTCAGAGAGATATGTATCTAATATTAATATAGATTGAGCTTTTATATATTTTTTAGTGATTTAGAATGCGTTGCATAGATTGTTGTGGATCTATGGTCGTTAAAATATTATTTTGATATTCACATAAATTGAATATAATACATTAACATATAAAAAAAATTCTCAAGAAATACGTATAAAATTTCAGCCCTATAAATATTCATTTTGTACACTTGGCTCCAAGTAGATGAATCTTTGCAACATGCCCCACCCTCACATGGCAGTGTTATTGTTATGGTTGACCACCACAAAAATGAATTACACAAATGCGCCCCCATAATTCTAAGAATTTTTTTTTATGATCCCTAAATTTTACCGCAAAGCAGTAATAATCCCCAATTTTTTTGCAAATATGAGATATTTTTGGTTCCCAAATTTTAAGTAAAAGTGACATATTTGGTCCTTTTATGATTTTTTCACTTCATAAGAGTATTAAAGTGCTTAAAATATGAGACAATATAAACATAAATGATCATACAATGACAAATTCAAACCAAAATAAATAACATATTGATTACTTGATATGATTTTTCACCATTCAAAATGATTTTGCATCTATGTAAAAAGAGCAATGATGAATACGATGGAACCACTTGAGCTATGGTCGCAAGCCATAAGGGAGCCTAATTATTATAGCATTAGGAGCAACGAAGCTTCCTTAGTGAAAGGAATATGCAGCGAGTCAAAGAAATAATAGAAAATCACTCTTCGTTGTATGGCCCCTATCTCTTAGAGGTTCTATGCGAGCAATTTAGTTATTTATTAATGCCTTTCGTTCCTTCCCACAAATAATTTTATTAGAAATTTAGAATTCTATTGCCAGTCATTATTATTTTTTATGAGAATAAGTCTATAGAAAAACAACTAGATGCTTGTACTTCTCCCATCGTGTCACGATGACACGATCTACATCGTCTAGCTATATATTTAAATCCTTGTATATGAGTATGCAGACACTCTTTTTTTGCAAGTCTGTTTTCAATAGTAAGTTTTGTGTATGTGATTGTTACAATTGTAAATTGAACATAAATTCACAACCATCTAATCTTTAGGGCCTAAGAATCAAAATAAATTAATTACTAATTAAAAACTACACAAGCAAGACTTGTTTAAAATTGGTTGGAGTTTAATTTAGTTCATCAGTCTGTACTTGCGTGGAATTATTGAGATGACACGATACAACATCGACTCTTGTAAATGATTACATGGCCCCGTTCCCTAGTAGCTAGCTTTCAAGGGCAAATGCCACGCATGTGAACGTTACATTTCTAAATTTAGCACGTCAGGAGAGTATTATTGTTTAATTGAAACACTGGTCTTAACTGGGACTAAATGGAACTTTGGATGAAACAATGTGGACCATTAATGTAATTAACCCTCGAGCGAGATATGGCCTCAGCCTATAAATAACAGAGTAGTCTCGTTTCATTTTCTTCACATTCATACATACATACATATATATATATATACATACAAAAAAACATTCTGAGAACTTCACGTGCCCTGTTTGCTCTTTACCACAGCTTTTCCCTTGTCACTCTCTCTGCTAATAAAACCTTATCCATAAATAGTGTTTGTGCCTGTGGACCGTTATCTCGTTATTATTGTTGGTTGCAAATTTAGCAACTTTTTTTTTATTGTTATTTTTATTTTACAAAACACAATAAAGAAAGGAAAAAAAATAATAATGGCCGAAAAGAAGGGAAACAAGAAGAAACAAGTTGGGTCTAGTAATTCGTCATTTACTAACGACTTGTTTGGTCCCAAAGATCCACCAGCTTCTCCTTCTCCTTCTACACTTTTTGGATCTGTTTTTGGTCCACCACCATCTTCTATGGTAACTACTACTACTTTTAGTTGTATATGTATCTTGCTATTTGATAAATAACTGTGCAGGATTTGTTTGGTTGTAGCTTTTAGGTAAATAGACTAGTTTATTTTTTATCGGAAAAAAGAATTGAATGTATGTAGTTTAAAATTTTGAGCTTATTTATATCAAAACAGCAAAAAAGTTCTGATTGAAAGCTGTGCGGTTAAGTACGGTTCTACTTTTAAGTAAAATAAGATGATAAGCTGAAGCTTGAGAGCTGCAACCGAACAAACCCGATGTCTAATTTGACTGCATGTATTTTGTAGCTAAATTTACTCTTGATTTGGGTTGTCTAGGGGTGACTTAGAGTCGAGTGAAGACAAGTTTTTGGGTTACTCAGCAGATAAGTTTTTAATTGATGACGCATCGAATTCATGTTTCAAGCTCAAAAATTGAGCTCGACTTGGAGAAAAGTTCGAATTCGGTTTGAAAGTAATTCACAAGTCGAGTTCAAATTGGGTTTTTGGTGACTCAAGTTTGAGCTGCTCGTGAGTAGCTCGATTCGTGCCCCCGCTGCTTTTGTCTTTGTATCGAGTGTTTCTAAGGGCATCCGCTAGCTGAATTTTGCCAACCCCAAAAATCCAATAAAAATGAGAAACTTATTCATTTTCTTTACGGAGGATAAAAAAGAACTCGTAATTCAGGGATTCTTTAAAATTATACCATCAAATAATGGTTGAATGATTTATATAATTGCTATGCTTAGTTTATGACTCAGTTGTTAGGGATAATTAAGTTTTAAAGTTTAAAAAAAAAAAAGGCCAAAGATAATAAACCTGCAACTTAGTCAAATAGGCTTTGCATAAGCTCGTAAGCGTGTCGTTGAAGCTTTGCCTCCAAATGTGCTTTCGCCGTTGTTTGACACGGTCGATCTCAAATTTAATTTTGCATGATTAAGGTTGCTGTTGTTACCTCAGATATCATGGTCGGATAATTTTATCCGATAAATTATCTACGATAGAGCAACATAAACTAGCTTGGCGAATGTATTTTTAAGATGGTACTATATATTTTTCTTTTCAGTTTGTAAGGTGTTTGCGCAATTGAGTTTTTTTGCACCTTATAAACTCAGATTTTCAATTGCTTGATCTAAAAAGTCTAGTAGTTTTAACTCTTAAATTGGATAAAGTCAAAGTTTAATTAAGCTTATTTTTAATCTTTATTTTTTTCTAACCTACAAAAGTTAAAAGCTTCAACTTTGATAAAAACAAGTACCACTTTCCTAGCAGCTTATTACAAACCCAACTTTCTTTGCCAAAAAAATGCCAAAAAAAAAAAAAAAAAAGGAGGAAAATGATTAGTGTATTGATCATTGCAAATGATTCGCACATAGACTAGTTTAAGCCGCAAAGCTTTCCTTAGCACACCTTTAAACAGAAAAAAGGAAATCCACTTTCAATCTTAGCCTAACACGTTTACGATAAATATACATCTAGAAATCTCACTTGTTAAAGTGTATGCCTACGTGTTATAATTTATTTCCTACTTTCCATGCATTTTAATTTGTTTCCATATAATAGTACAGATAAAGTTTTTGTATAGATTTTTTGGAATAGATGTAGCACTGTTCATAAAAATAATAATAATATTTCATTGCAGTCAAAAAAATGAAAAAAAAAACAATTTTTGATGAGTGCTTTCACTTGCTTACTCCGTTCGACGAGTGCAGCTTTGAGATGCATGTTGCATCTCATACCTTAATTAATCTATGTAATCTGTTAATTTATCAATTGATCTATTAAAACATAAACTACTTGCAGGGGAATTTTTTATTATTTATATTATTCTTCAATAATCAGGATTTAGAATGTGATGCCATATTAAGTTACCGATTCAACTAAAAATTCAAGCCATTAATAGGAATAACTTTTTTATTATTTTTATTATTCTCCAACTTAATCTTCCCAGGCTTGTGCTTTCTAGGCAAAAACAATTTTCAATTTTAATTTTGGTCTAATTTAATTTCATGCAGAGAAACCACGATTTTGGAGGTCAATATGGCAATGCCATGCATGGAATATCAGGTTCGAGAAAAGTTGTCTGTTTAGTTGCAGTTTTTAATAAAAAAGAGTTAATTTTTCTTAAATAAGGAAAAAAAAATTAGATATATCAATCTTAATGTTTCTAAATTTTAACGTCAAAAATATAAAAATAAATACTTTCTCCGTTCAACTTATTTTGTCATTTTTTCTATATATGTTGAGTTGTCTAAAAACTTAGTCATTTTTTTTTTTAAATGTGCAGAAAATTATAATTTTTCTAAATTACTCATATTTATTGTACTTTATACTTTGTACCACTTCATATTTTTAGTTTGCATACTATTTACAATTAAATATGCTAGTGGTAAATATGGAAATACTTAATAATTTGAAGCAGTTGACTCATTCATTGTATTGGTTATATAAAATTGATTTTCTCGTATTGGACAAAATAAGTTGAACGAAAGAAATATTAACATAAAGCATCCAAAGCTAAAAAAAATTCCAGTTTAAAATTTGAAACCAACATACCTATATATTCATTGCTTAATTAGAAAATTCTTCATATTAATTATTATTATTATTATTTATCTATCTCACTATTTGAATGCTTCTTCTAGGTAACAATACTCATAGAGGCAAAGGAGAAAGTAGTGGGTCAACCACGAAAGACAAGAGTAACAAGTACGATAGTCAAACAGTGGAGCCATGCTATTTGAGCTCATCAATATATTATGGTGGCCAAGAAGTTTACTCACCAAATACCCAATCAAATGCTTCTCAATCCCTTGTGAGTATATATATATATATATATACATATATATGCATATGTATCTTCCACTTGTAATGCCATGCATCGATTGTTACGAATTTGTTTGATTGCAGTTTTTAAGTTAATTTTTTTTCTTTTTTATTAAAACATTTATATTAGATTGCACAGATTCATTTTTTTTAATTATTTTAACATAAAAAAATTAAGGATATATCTATTTTCTTAATTAGAAAAAAAAGATTTTTTTTTTTGGCTTTAAAGTTGCAATCAAATAAAGAGTTAAAGAGTGGAATATATTGTTACCACATTACTTTGTACCAATAGCTTTTTTGCTACTATACATATTTTCATGCATATATGTTTAAGGAGCACATATGATATTGCAGCTTTTTTTAAGGTGTTACAGTTTCATTACAAATACACGTTATCTTTTATTTTTTTTATTGTGTAATATTCAATATTTGCCCGGGAAGCGTCTGAAAGTTATAGCTAGTGTCATTAGAACATTGTTTAAGAAAATAGAAACTTAGTTGGTAAAAATTAATTACTAATTTTTTTTTCCTTTATCAGTTCAATAAAGATGGAAGAGATGATGATGATGATTCTAGTGGCTCGGATAGTGCTTCAAGAGGAAATTGGTGGAAAGGTATGAGATTTAATTTAGGATACATAATTTACCAATGAATTATAATAGTTTCTACTTTAGAGGGTTTCTATTCTTGTCAATTTAGCTTGATCATGCTTGATTTAATTTCCAAATTTAGATGGTCGTCTCTAATCTTGTCAGTATAGTTCGATTGTATTTAACGACTTTATTTGCCCGCAGGATCACTTTATTACTAAGTGTCGCCCTCGTATGAAAAGAAGGTAAATCGTTAATTTTCTTTGGTGATAGCCTTGCTTCGTTATATAAAATCAACAAGTAACATCATGCTCAAATTTTCAAAAACATTTTGGTAGGTACATATGTTCGTTTAGAAAATTTGTATGAAGTTTATTTTCCAAATGTATCACAAGTAAATGTTTAAACATGAAAGGTTCATTTTACCTAGCAAAAGGAAGCAAGTTTTTATTTGTTATCGACATTTATCATGTAGACATCGTAATATGATAACATCTCGTGCATTGATTTTCTCTTCAAAGATAACATCAGGTTATAAAACGTCAGTAATAGTTTTCGTTACATTACTGACTATATGTTAATTATTTTTATTTGATCTTGCAGGGAGGTGATGCAATATATTCCTTAACGAATGGAACATGATCAACCCCATATTCCTTAAAAAATGTGTTGGGTCTTTTTTTGTGCCCTCTTTTTTCTTATCTAATTGTGTTTCTTTATTTCTATGTTGTTATTTGTGTTTGGGTTTCCCTTTTCCAGCATTGCTTTAATGAAGGGAAAGATGTTGTGTGTGAGATAACTTTGTACAAAAATATAATTTAGCGAGATAAAAAATTTCGATGATAATTTTGTAATTTTATATGATAGATTCTGTATTTATTGCCAAAATAATTTCTCACTAATTACATTCAGGCCCCATGTAAACATTCAGAAATCCACATACATCGTATCAACAAAGACTTAATTAAACCATGGTAACCACAGTTTCAATAAGTATTCTATTTGGTCCGTATTGTTTCAATTGTAACAGTGACAATCTGCATAGTCTGAAAACATAGCAAAATTGAAGTCATTCTAAATCATGAAAATCATATAAATCAACTCAAGCTTGGTGCACTTGAAGAGAATTAATTGTTTAAAATCTCTATATGTTATATTCTCTTACTGTGATAACCCTCAATTTTTTAATGTCTGAAAAAAAAATGCTATGAAAAGACCAAATCTGTCAAGATTTTTAAAAGTCAATAACCAATCCGTCTTTTTTCCAAATTCGGGGACTTCAATCGGAACTACGGTGACCATATGGGGACCGCTAGTGTAATCGGTCTCTTTTCCCAAATTCAGGGGCTTCTTGTGCTACAATGGAAACTACGGTGACCAAATAGAACTTTTGTGAAAAACTATGGGGACTGTAAATGTAATTACCCAAAAAAACGACGCCGTTGCCGGGGATCGAACCCGGGTCACCCGCGTGACAGGCGGGAATACTTACCACTATACTACAACGACCTTGATGCTTGACAGTTAAAATAGTTTACTAATAATCATTAATTATTATTATTATTATTATTATTTGGTGCATAAATATTAATTGTAATATATATATATTAAGTACATAAGTCATATGCTCTTATACATGTGGAACCATGATTTGTATGGAGTTTCAAACCAATTCTGAGTACATAAATGCCTAACAAAGGCAAGCGAATACGTGTTGTTGCGCCCCAAGAAAAGGCTTGGGTCTCGAAGGATCAAGTTTTCAGACTGTGAGTTGATAAGAATTTTATTTTAAAAATATTCGTGAACATGGAGATGAAATTAAAAATTGATTAGTTGTTACTTATATGTTTTTTAACAATCAGATACGTGGTTTAGTATGTCTTGTATGATTTCTTACACTATCGAGAATGTCTAATATGATTTCTTATTTAGAGTAAAGATTTTAATTTTTTTGATGGTGAATCTATGATAGAAATACTATATCAATAACATATGTAATATAAAAGTTAAGGAAGGTTTTTGTTATAAGATGGTGTAATAAAAAGAAACTAATAACAAAAGTATTTCTAATACAGACTATTACAATTCTCCCTCTATTTTCTACAATCCATTTTCTTGCCATATAAAATGTTGGCTTCATTAAATCATTATGCCACTTTAGATTTTGATTACTAATTCCTAACTAGAAAACAAAATGGCAAAAAAATCCCACTCTATATAAAAGGTTAGTAAACTTTGTTTTCATAATTGACTAAAAATTCAAAGCTCACAAAAGTGAAGTGAGGCAAATGATAAATTGACTTTGTTTCAAACCATATAAAATATAGTCTTCAGCCACATTAGTTTTTCAACCCACTCGATGTCATATATTTTAGTATAAAATATATTCTATATGTAATTTAGGTCCTATTTGGTTAAGAACTTAATTTCAATTTTCTGTTTTCAAAAAGTGAAAACTCATTTGTTTGTCATATTTTTAGTTTCAGCTTTCAAAAACTTAGTTTTCTCATAAAAGTAATTCTGAAAATTCATTTCAAACTTAAGTTGAAAAGTAAAAATGTACCATATTTTTTTATAATGAATATACTTCAACTTTCTATTATTAATTTATATTTATAAATTAATTTTTCTACCTTAAATTCAACTAAAAATAATATATTTTAAAAAAATTATAATAAATGATAATGTATAATTTATTTTAGTATTCAAAATTAAAAAATTTTACTCATGTATTATCAATAATTTTTTATTCAAAATTATTTTAATTTATTTTAATATTCTTAATTTGTTATCTTGAATCCATTTTTTAAAATTATAATATATGGTAATTGTGATTTATTTTATATTCAAAATTAAAAAAAAAAATCACTCATTTTTTAGTAATTATTTTATACTCTTATCTATTTATTTATAATTTAAAATGTCATAATATAGTTGATAATTATTTTTTCAAAAATTGTTGCAAAACAAGTTTTCGCATATAAAAAATTGAGGTATGAAAAAATTTTAAATGTTAAATTTTAAAAACTAAAAACTAAAATGTTAACCGCCTTAGTCTCTAATAATTACTCCTACCATAACATGCCGCGATATTAAAGCTCAATTCAACACCAACCCGACCTTGTGGGTGGCCTATTTAAATGCACCTTCAATTTCACGAGAGTTCCCATTTTTTAATAGAAATGGTAGTACCATCCAAGAATATATCCGATTCATTTATCCACTAATGTGGCAGAGATAATTTTTAAATATGATCAATTTGTAGGTGTATTAAATTAATGACTATAATTAAAATTATACTTGCCACATTAATAATTTAAAAAATGGGTTAAATTTTGTGAATGGAACTAGCATTGATCCATTTTGAATTATTGCTACTAAGATTGTCATTATTTAGGCGGAAATCCCATCTTTCTTATTTTAGAGTTTTTTCTTTTTGGATAATCTTTCTTATATTCGAGTTTAATGATACAAAATCGGACTAAAACAATAAAAACATGACTTTTCTCCCGTCACAAATATTTGATCATAGCATGGTCAGAAATTGAATTCTGTAATTCATTTTCTTTAAAATTTATAGCTGAGATGATATAAACAAATTAGTAGAACTTGTTAATGGTGCAAAAATTTATTTATAAGCAAAACATTACAAATTTTTGTATCTGACACCATTATTTATCTCTCTATTTCTATTTCTATTTCTCTCTCTTTTTCTTTTCTGATGTTGCTTGGTGTTATATTGAAGAGATAGCCTAAGCTCTCCTTTTATACATAGCAAAACACAAGATTCATGATGAAAAATAACGTGATTCACAACACATGTAAATCTTGCATGAAGTCTTTGGTGTGAATCAAATGCATCTTTAAATGCATCAGGTAGTAGATCAATTATAAAAAATGGCACATTTTCTTTCAAGTAATAAAACTTCGGATGCTATAAATATTGTTGATCTTTACTTCGAAGATATTGTAAGGCTTCATGGCATTCCAAAGACTATTACCTCTTATCGTGATTCAAAATTTCTGAGTCATTTTTTGCTAACACTTTGGCGAAAGATGGGAACTATTCTCCAATTTAGCTTATCTTATTATCCTCGAATAGATGGGCAAATGGAAGTTGTAAATCAAAGTTTGGGAAAGTTTTTGAGGAGTTTGGTATGTGATAATATTTGCCAATGGGATCTTACACTTGCTCAAGCCAAATTCTCCTATAATCGCTCAACTAGTCAAACTATTGGTAAGAGTCCTTTTGAAGTAGTGTATGGTCGCAATCCTATTAGTCCTTCGGATTTGGCTCTACTTCCAAGTACTCAAAATTTTAGTGGAGATGGAGAAGAGAAAGCCAAAAGCATAAAAAAGCTCCATGAGGAAGCTCGTTCCCAAATTGCTAAGCAATATGAGAAGTACAATAGTAATGCGGATAAGCATTGAAAATCGACTACTTTGAAGAATGAGATTTGGTCTGGATTCACCTAAGCAAAGAAAAGTTTCTAAGAGGGCATTATTCTAATCTTAAACCAATAGCTGACGGTCCATTCAAAGTTCCCAAACGTATTGGCAAAAATGCTTATAAAATTGATTTATGGGCGGATTATGATGTTTCCTCTACTTTCAATGTTACCAATCTTTCACCATATCATAAAGATAAAAATGATGAAATCTTGGCAACGAGTTTAACGGTAGTGGAAACGTATGATCCAGGAGGTTTGGCCCATTTAAAAAAACTAAATTGGCCCAAGAAGGGTAAGCCCATAAAGTAAAGAAATTATCTCCTATTTAAAACTTGTGCGGAAAGTTATTTTTGTTCAACTGTAAACAAAAATATGTTTTAATTGGGAGAAAATCTGGGGGTGTGTAATATATTTCTGCAAAAATATATCAATTTGGAGTATAACAAAAAAAAAAGATCCGGATTTCGATATTTTTTGAAGGATTTATTGCAATTTTTGTAAAATAGTGTTGGGCTAGAAATTTGATCCTAATTTTCTAGTCTCTTGTGGTATTTGACTTCTTTGCAGTTTGTTTTGTATTTCTAAACTTTTCTAGGATGTTCTATATTAAATAATCTATTTAGTAAGTATCAAATTTATATTTTTCATATCTTTCAATTTGGTGATAAGGATCTAAAACTACATTGGTTTTCTCAAACCATTTACTCTATCTTGGAAGGATGTTGCAAAAAGCCAAGAACTACTATAAATAGTTGAATATTGTAATGGTTTGGGTAAGAGTGTTTTGAAATATAATTTGAGTGTTCATTTTTCTTGAAGAATTATTTTTTCTTAATTTCTTTTTCTACCTTTAGTGAGTTTTCCATTTTATAGTGAGTTTTTGAGTGAGCCTTGTCAGTTTTTCTCTGTCCACAAAATTTGGGTGTCATATAATCAACAATAAAATTCCGGTACCAAGTAGCCACAGACCCGATAGGTTTATACATAATAGAAAAATTCTTTTAATATGAGCCTTGATTTATTTCATCAAATGGTCCAAATGAGTATTGAGAATGCTACAAAGCGACTTTTTTGCCATTTTAATCTTATGCCACTAAATTTTCCAAAATTAATACACCACTTTGAAATTTTATCAAACTAACACACCTCATTTGAAAACGCATAAAATAAATATATTTTCTATATGTTTAAATTCCAATATGCTCCGTCAAAATGTTAACGGAGTAAAAGTATAAATTAACTAAGAAAATGTATTATAAAATACATTTTCAGCGTTTGTAAAAAAATGTATGTTATGTGTACATTTTGACAAACTGAAAATGCATTAAAAAAATGTATTTTGTGTGTAAACTTTTTAAAATAGAAAACACAAAAGAAATGTGTTAGAAATGTGTTTTCTTTGTAAACTTTTTAAAACAGAAAAAACATAAAACAAATGTGTTTTTTCTGTAAACTTTACAAACACTGAAAATGTATTTTATTAATGCGTTTTCTTAGTCAATTTATACCTTCACTCCATTAACATTTTGACAGAACATCTTGGAATTTAAACATACAGAAAACGCATAAATAAAATGTGTTTTCTAATAAGGTGTGTTAGTTTAGAAAAATTTCCAAGTGGTGTTTTAGTTTTGGAAATATTTGGAGCTAGATAGGTTAAAATGACAAAAAATTCGCTCTAAAGCTATTGGTCCTGTAGCTAGTTGGCTCTCGATAAATTCTTTGTTCATGTGGTAGAATGATATTCTATTGAACAATGTGTGGCCTACATAATGCTATATGCTCACTAATACCACAGAGATATTTTTTTGATGTGATTTTTAACATGTTACTTCCATTCGTTCCAAATAATATATATATTTTGGATTTTTAAAAATAATTATCCTGTTGTTACCCGAGGAGTGTAAAATTTACCACATTTCCATCATTAATATTTATTCTTGCTAAAGACAAAATAAAAACTTATTTTCGAGTGATAAATTTGAAAGTTCTTATTAAAATAATGTGACATAAAATTATTTTTTGAGCATAGCTAAAATTATATGTCAAATAGTTTTCTATTATTTATTTATTTATTTATTTTCGAGAATGTGACATTTTGTATTTTTGTCTTTAATTTGCAAAGAAGTAGGGACGTTGGTTGGATAGAGAGCTCAATTATTGCGATTGGAATGTTTACCCACGAGTTGTATTGAAGATTTTAATATAAAAAGAAAAAAGAACGTTACACATGTCTAATCCAACCAAGTCTACAAATTGACATGGACCATGTTGGCTACAGGTCACGTGTCTGTCTGTAGTCATTTACAGGAATTCCATATTTTTAATCTAAGTGTTGTAATTTATATATTTTGAATTATTAGATTTTTAACATTTTAATCTAAAGGTTATACGTAATCTGTATATTCTTTTCCAATTTAAATAGGTTATATTTAGCCAAGAGAAAGTTTGATACTTGAGAAAGTTTTGAATCTTTTGACACCAATTGGGTTTTGTGTGTGGCTGATTATTAGAGATACTTAGTTGAGCCCGACTTGAAGGAATCCTATTCGAGCTTGAGTTCAATTCGGATTTTAATTTAAATCTAAATTTGAACCCAACTCGTTTGAAAATATAAAAGTTTGGAATAGTGTCAAGACAAACACAATTATTTTATTTTTCATGAAATAAAATTTATATGTACGTGAGTGTGAGATAGTACAAATGTATGCTTATTCCAACTAGTCAAGAATCCAATGATTCAATTTTTGTAAAAATATATTTGAAGTAACTGATTTAGTAACTATGTCGAACTCGAGCAAATAAGGGATTGAGAATTCCTAAAAGGGGAGGGAGAGATACGAGTCCAATTAAATTATGTAAGGAGTAATAATAAATATATTTTTATGGGGCTACCTAGTTGTTAAATATAACATTTTTAAATTTCTTTTGTAGATATTTGGAGAATTTCGCCCACCTATCTCCGTCCATATCTAACTTGAGCTGACCAATATTTGACTTGAGTTCGAGAAATTTGAAAAAACACTTGCGGCCACGGCTACAACCAATACTATAAAAATATTTGTATTGTTCTCCTACCTTTATAATATTTATGAAAATTACTACTCCATTTATAAAACTTACGAAAAATACGACATCAATCTAGGTTGCCAAATTGACCCGACCCATTTTTTTAGGTCTGGATAGGGTCTCCCGGGCCCACGTTAATTTTTGGATATAGGTCCGGGCTTATAACCTATACTCATATCCTACCCGGAGTATAGCTATCGGATTTTTGGGTCGGTCTTTGAGTCAGGGTCCAGGTTGGACCTTTTTCTTTATATATTTATAAATTTTCAACGGATTGCAGGTCCGGATCTCGGGCCTACCCGTCGAGTACAAACAGGGGTCAAATTAGAGGAAATATGAGAGAACTCAGGCCCTACCCAAAGTAGTTTGGGCAAGGTATGGGCCTAAACCCGATGGGCCTGGATCGGGTCTGGGCCCGATGGATTCGAGTAGGATCCGGGTAGAGTATTGAGTCGCAGACCATTTTGACACCCTATATCAACCTACAGTGGATGCTATAGCTAAGTGCAACTATTAATTAAATTATATGATGTTTACTTTTAATATAGAATTTTAATATGGCCGTACTAAATTTATAATAATGAATGTTGAACTTCGTATAAAAATATTTACTAAGTTAAAGAATGTATGGTATTTTTATGTAGCTTTATTGCACTGTTAAAGTCGCTTAAAAATTATAATAAGAAATAAGATATTGGGGGACTTTTCAAAATTAAGGAAGAACCATAACCGCAGACAAAGTCATTGGTCAATCCTAATTATCTCATACAAATTATCAGGTTGTATATCAAGAAAATTGTGTATTATTTCTCAAAAAAAAAAAAATTTACTGAAAGCAACTAATGTTGTTGTTGCTTTTGCCTTCGTGATCCTCGGTTATACAATTTTCAACTTCTATCAACCATAATATATACTAATGTAATAAGTAAACATAAAACTGACGGTTTTAAATATTGAAACCACCAAATTTATGAATTATCAAAATTATCCTTCAAATTCAAAATAATTATAATTTTAACTGGCATAGAAAAGAAAATCTATCTAGGGTAAGGGACAATTTTGTAAATAATCATACCCCACCACCCACAAACTCCCTCACCTTCTCGTTTCTACTTTCTGTAAACCATACCCCTCAATGCTCAAGTATCTTTCTCCTATTGGCCGAATTTCTCTTACCATGAAATCTAATCGTCATTGCCTCTATACCGAAAATCACTCTCATCTGACGCCTTTTCCTTCACTTGCATAACATTTATTTTTCGAGTCACACGCACAACATATGTGATTTAACTGCTAGTATATATATATTTTTGGTTTCTTAATGTATCTCCAAGCGTTTTTGACTAAGGATTAATCCTCCGAGATACGATCGGACGTCATAGTGTCTCTCCCAAGAAGGTTATTACATCTATTAAAATTTAAATTAGAAAACTTAACTTAAATGGCCCAAAACACTTTCACTCAGACCAACCCCAATTGGTGTTAGTAACTATATACACACATCTTACAAGTACTTTTAGTAAAAATAACACGGCTAAACAACCACAAAAGTATGGGAGTCCTGTCAGTGCAAGAGAAAAATTATTGTAATATATATATGACTTATAAAAGTATTTTCATGACAAATTATGAACAACTTGCGACCAAAATTTTTAATTTATTTTTAATAAGAAATAATTAATATTAATTATTTTTATTTTGTAGTGATTTTATACTTAAAATATAATAATTCCGTAGAAAAAATTGATGTACTTATAAGAAAGAAGTTTTCATCTATTGAGCAAATCTCAAAAGTATATCCTCTTTGAACTTAAAATCTCTCTCTCTCTATATATATATAATTATAAATATAACATTATTAATTATTTTTCACTAATTCCAACAACGAAAAATTATAATTTTTCACTTTCACTTCCATGAACTTGAATTTTGTAGACTGTTTATCAAAAAATTTATACAACTAAGGAAACAGTTACATATTTTTACGTAAAATAATTGTAATAATATTTTATATAGCATTACATTATAGAGCAATTAACCATGCTTCATTTTTATTTACGAGAGTTTTCATTAGTAAGAAAACGTAGAGCATTTTATCAGTTTTTCTCATTTAATCTTTACATTTTATTTTCTAAAATTCACGTCCTCTACTAGAAAAACACATTTTAAAAATTGCCCCCACTAGTCTTTCTAAAAATTTTACTAATAATTACTAAAATAATTATTACATTATAATAAAGTATAAAAAATATTTATATTTTCCTTAATCTCAATCAATATTTTAAATTTTTGGTAGAAAATAAAATATTTTTTAATAGAAAAATTGTAAATAGTACCCAAAAAAAATAAAAAGATGGCTGAAAGATCTCTCTCCCCTTTGATTTTCCAGAGAAGAAAAATTCAGTGCTTAGGAACACGCATGTGAATGCTCTTGTCAAAAATGAGTTTCAGATATTAGTTTCTAAAGTGAAAGATTTTCTTTATCAAGAAGCAAAAATAAGATTCCTAAATCAAGTTCGCGATAATTATGTTTTGACTTACAATGAGAATGATTAGAGATCTTCCTACAAAACATAGGATTCCTTCTCCGTGGAATTTAATGGGAAATTTTCGAAGTGTGAGAGGTAGGTAAAACTGCTTTGTAATAGAATGTTTGATTCCAACGTTTTAGCTCAAATTTTTTTTTAAAGATGGACCATATTTAGCTCCTCAATTTTTAAACAATTTTCTTTCATTATTTTAGTCTAAAGTAATTCATAAAGAATTTAAACTAAGTGCTTCTAATTTTTTTTCATCAACGGAAAAAGCTAATTTTTTTTATAAGCCACCAAACAAGCCCAAAGTTAAAAAAGCTTTGTACTCGTCTCATTTGTCCTAGTACATATTTGCTATCCAGCTGTAATCTTAACTTTTTTTAAGACCCAGTGTTGCTCTTGTTTTCTTCTGAATTGCTGTGTAATAAACAGAGATTTGAGAAAAAAATTAAACAAAAATTCAACAAGCTAATCCAATTCCAATACATAGTCGGTACCGTATCAACAAAATAATTGACTACTTGTCATAAGACTGCAAGATATATAGTCTCTATCATACCCAAAAAAAACACTTGAATCTATCGGACCATTACCGGATTAAACCGGGAGATGTAATGCTGCGGCCCATACCTCTGAAATTTTTATACAACTCGTGCGTAGATTTTGAATTTTTTAAAAATGGACCATCGCGCAATCACCCTAAAAAAATATTAACCACTCGCTATATTAACAGTGTGTTGTCATTGCAAGACAAAAAAAATACCTCAACGGTATATTTTCTACGAACTATGGACAAAATAATTTGTTTACCTCGAAAAGATTAGTACCATGCTATCATTATGGTCTCCATATATTACAAATTCTGATCCGAATTGCCTAGGAGCAAATCGTATAATAAAAGTCCCAATCTAAAAACATTGCTCTTCATCGAGACACAATCCACGTCCATAACAGAGTATGCAACAAGGCAAATGCTCTCCGCTTTTATTCTAACAATGCACTACTCGCCATTTATATCCTGTTTCAATATCTAGTATTAGAAGGTAATGAATATAGTTATTAACTAGACGAGCACTCTAACGAGATCTCCAAACCAAATTAATTTCCTCCAAAAATATCATATTTTATCACGCATTCTCCAAAGTTCAAACAGAGCCCTAATCAACTTGCACCAGCTACAATTAATAAGAAATAAACCATGAAGGCAAGACACCAGTCACAATTACAGAGGCATTATTTGTGATACTGCCATCTTACAAATTTGAGAAATAAGAATGATTGACAGACTATGAGAAATAAACAAGCTTGTCATTTTCCAAATCAGCCATTCCCCACGCTATAAATTTACTTCGATACAACTCACCGTAAACCAAAATCTAATTGGCCAATGACATAAACCAGAACCTGCAACACCGAAATCTAGAATTATTTTGATGCTGATTCAAATACTAATTAGCAGCAAAATAATTCTTCTCATTATGAGAACCCACAACACTCAGATTTTGTATTTTAGGTGCTGCCATGCACGCAAGTTTAAGATGTTTGTAAATTTTAACTACGAACCTTCATAAAACATGTAAAATACAACAGTTTCCAGAATGAACACAAAGGGATAGGCATCACGAGTTCAAAAAGAGAATCATATCCAAATTACACACCCCACAAGATTACAGATCATTAACATAGATGGGATTTATCAAACAGGCATTCCAAAAACTACAAAAGACAAATAAAAACACAGAAAGCAAAAAACTACTTAGCTGCAGGTAAATACCACAAAAGATCATACTAGAAGCCCAAGCTCACCTTCGAATGAAACAGAAATAAACAAACATGCTGCGCAAGTCTCTACATTAAACAAAGAGGGAATGACCGATTTGCCCCCTCATAGCATGCTGTCAGTCCTAGCTGGCAGCCTCCTGAAGAAATTAAGCGGGACAGATGGGAGCTTGTGACGGAACCTGGGGTGCCTCAACACGTAAAATCCTGCCAACAAGGCCACCACCTGGAACGGAGTAACATAGAGAACAATAGCCGCGACCAAGCAGAAGATCACAAAAAGAGCAGTAGCTCTCGGGTCGCGCCAGCTCAACAGGTTCTGGAATCTCTCTCCCTGGGTCGCCAGGTCACCAACCACGGTCTGGATCTTTCCTGCAATGCTCCTCAGACGATCGTACCTCATCCGAACCATATCGTTTGGACGAGAAGTAGGAAAAGTGTCAAACTCCTCATCCAGCTCATCCGGGTGCACGTTTTCGGCACAGGAGAGACGGGTGTCCATATGCGGCGGGTGCCTCGGCCGCCACCTGTAGTACCAAACCCCGATTAAGAACAGGTACAGGAAAATGGTGGGTAAAATCAGCTCCGGGTACAGAACCAGTATAAGGAAGAGGATGTGGATAAGGACAGTTGTTATCGGGTTCTTCCAATTGCAAATCTGATCAAACCATTTTCCAACAGCTATAATCCCACTCAAAACCCCCATGATTCGCAAAAAATTCGCCTTGCTCCTCCTCATACTCCACATGTGAGAACCTACATCAAGCATGTACTCAACCACCTCTTTTCTTAGCGGTGGTTCAGCTCGGCTCAGCCTCATCGACACAATCTGAGTGGCTTGGTGTCGCAAGCTATCGAGTTGGCTAACTGTGAGTGGATAAATATAATGCATTTTTGGCAAAAGTGGTTGAGAGTACATATGCATCATATTCAGCAGAGACGAGCAAGTAAACCTCACAGCCAAGTGGATTTCGCCCATTTTTTTCACCCCAGTTGGGTGCAGAACCAAAAGTGGATAAGAATGGGTATACACCCTATCAGTTTCGAGGGTAGAGAGGCGAATTCTCACCTTGCCAATCCGATTATCTTTCGCCCCTCCACCTTTATCACCACCTTGCAAGTGACAGTTGTCAAAAACTCCGATAGTGATGACGGTGCAAGGGTCAAAAACCTCCCAGGTGTATTGCTCATTCCATTTCGGCATAAAGCTATCGATGATTGTCCTAGTCCGGACCCACTTCTGCCCATACTTGGCCACACAATATGCATCAGTGGTGACTCGCCCATCTTTCGTCTTCATCGGTGACAACCCATGAGCATTCAAAATCCCCAATTCCAAAACCCCAATGCTCGATTTCCACAGCTGCTTAGCTGTCGGCCTGAGATCGCTGCTGTAGTGAGTCGACTCATCGAGAACATGATAACCACCTTCCAAACATATCCTCGTATGAATCCTACTAGCAAACTTCACTTCCTTCTTTTTCTCACCCTCAACGATTATATGCTTCTCGAGATTGTGCCACTTCGTATTAATACCCTTATGATCCAGCCTTCTATCCACGAACTGCAAATGAATAGCACACCTACCCAAAATTTCATCTTTATTCGCCGCGACCCTATCTTCAACACTCAGAATCAAGGGCTCCTCAAAAGGCTCAGCAGCTACAA